>CABHPP010140203.1:7608-41488 GCA_902168425.1 Peromyscus attwateri
ACACACACACACACACACACACACACACACACACACACACACACACAAAAACCCAGGATTTAACAATCACCGGTCATTAATACCCATCAATATCAATGGTCTCAACTCACCTATAAAAAGACACAGACTAACAGAATGGATAAGAAAACAGGATCCATCCTTCTGCTGCATACAAGAAACACACCTTAACTTCAAAGACAGACACTACCTCAGAGTAAAGGGCTGGGAAAAGGCTTTCCAATCAAATGGACCTAAGAAGCAAGCTGGTGTAGCTATCCTAATATCTAATAAAATAGACTTCAAACTAAAATCAATTGAAAGAGATCAGGATGGACATTACATATTTATCACAGGAAAAATCCACCAAGATGAAGTCTCGATTCTGAACATTTATGCCCCAAAGGCACCCACATTTATAAAAGAAACATTACTAAAGCTTAAATCGCACATCAAACCCCACACATTAGTAGTGGGAGATTTCAACACACCATTCTCACCAAAAGACAGATCTACCAGACTGAAACTTAACAAAGAAATAAAGGACCTGACAGATGTTATGACTCAAATGGGCTTAATAGATATCTACAGAACATTCCATCCTAACACAAAAGAATAGACCTTCTTCTCAGCACCCCATGGAACCTTCTCAAAAAATGACCACATGCCTGGTCACAAAGCAAATCTCAACAAATACAAATCATTGGAATAACTTCCTGTATCTTATTGGACCCCCATGCCTTAAAGTTAGATTTCAACAACAACAAAAATTATAGAAAGCCTACAATCTCATGGAAACTGAATAATGCCCACCTGAAACACCAATGGGTCAAGGAAGAAATAAAGAAAGAAATTAAAGATTTCCTGGAATTCAATGAAAATGAAAGTACAACATATCCAAACTTACGGGTCACTATGAAAGCAGTGCTAAGAGGAAAATTCATGGCTCTAAATGCACACATAAAGAAAATGGAGAAATCTCATACCAATGAATTAACAGCACAACTGAAAGCTCTAGAACAAAAAGAAACAAACTCACCCAGGAGAAATAGACGCCAGGAAAAAATCAAATTGAGGGCTGAAATCAATGAAATAGAAACCAAGAGAACAATACAAAGAATCAATGAAACAAAGAGTTGGTTCTTTGAAAAAATCAACAAGATAAACAAACCCCTAGCCAAATTAACCAAAAGGCAAAGAGAGAGCACCCAAACTAACAAAATCAGAAATGAAAAGGGAGACATAACAACAGATAACAAGGAAATCCAGATAATCATCAGGTCATACTTCAAAAACCTGTACTCCACAAAATTGGAAAATCTGGAAGAAATGGACAATTTTCTGGATAGATACCACATACCAAAGTTAAATCAAGACCAGATAAACTATTTAAATAGACCAATAACTCCTAAAGAAATAGAAACAGTCATCAAAAGTCTCCCAACCAAAAAAAAGCCGAGGACCAGATGGTTTCAGTGCAGAATTCTACCAGATTTTCTTTTTTTTTTTTTTTTTTTTTTGGTTTTTCGATACAGGGTTTCTCTGTGTAGCTTTGCGCCTTTCCTGCAGATTTTCAAAGAAGAACTAATTCCAATACTCTTCAAATTGTTCCACACAATAGAAACAGAACATTACCAAACTCTTTTTTATGAGGCTACAATTACCCTGATACCCAAACCACACAAAGATGCAACAAAGAAAGAGAATTACAGACCAATCTCCCTCATGAACATTGATGCAAAAATACTCAACAAAATATTGGCAAACTGAATCCAAGAACACATCAAAAAAATTATCCACCATGACCAAGTAGGTTTCATCCCAGAGATGCAAGGATGGTTCATCATACAAAAATCTGTCAATGTAATACACCATATAAACAAACTGAAAGAAAAAAAACCACATGATCATCTCATTAGATGCTGAAAAAGCCTTTGACAAAATCCAACACTCCTTCATGATAAGGGTCTTAGAGAGATCAGGAATACAAGGAACATTCCTAAACATAATAAAGGCAATCTACAGCAAACCAACAGCCACCATCAAATCAATGGAGAGAAACTCAAAGCGATTCCACTAAAATCAGGAATGAGACAAGGCTGTCCATTCTCTCTGCCCGCCAGCCTCATCTACCCCTCTCCTGCCTGGCTATTGGCCAGTCAGCTTTATATCAGACCAATCAGGGGCCTTAGGCAGGCAAGGTGAAACAAATGCAACACATCTTTACATAATTAAACACGCATCCTTACATCATTAAACAAATGCAGCATAACAAATGGAACACACCTTCACATGGTTAAGTAATATTCTGCAACATAAACAAATCATGTAAACATCTTCCACCACAGTATCACTTGCAGCTAGAAGCAGGCATATGACACAGTTCTAGCCAATGAGATATAAATAGAATCACCAAATGAGGCTCTGGGAAGAGCAACTTAAAGAAGAAGGGGTTCCATCACTTGACGTTGCCTGGCCTGAACTTTTTTTGGTAAAGATAGGGTCTCACTATGTAGACCAGGCTGGCCTTGAACTCACAATGATCCACCTGCCTCCCAAGTGCTAGGATTAAAGGTGTGCACCACCACCACAGCCCCTTTGAGCAATTTTAAAATTTTAAATTTTAAAAGCTACAGTGAAACGTAGCAGAGATAGGGAGTTCTCACATCAGTCCTTTCCCGTACACACATCCTTCCATGTTATCAAGAGCCCACACGACAGGAGTGCATTTGTACCATTAGTGAACCAACACCAAGAGTTCACTGTGTCATGTGCTATATGGATTTTGACAAGGACATAATGGCACATGGCCACTTTTATATGCGGAACAGTTATTGTGTGCTAAAAAATACTGTTCTATTCCCTCACCCTCCTCTGCTGTCCAGTTTTCCCCTCTTCTAAATGTTCCTGTTTGCTCACATAAACTGTAGCCTCTTTAGATGGACTTCCTTCACTTAGTAATATACCGAGCTTCAGGGACTTGATAGCTCATTTCTGGTTACTGCTAATAATATTCCATTGTCTAGACAGTTTATTCACCAACTGAGGAGCAGCTTGGCTGCTCCCAGATTTTGCAATGATGAATAAACCTGATATAAACATTTCTGCATAGCTTTCTGTGTGCACATACGTTTTTTCAGCTCCCTTGGGTAAATACCAAGGAGCAGAAATGTTGGATCTCACTATGAAAGCATGGTTAGTATTGTAAGAAGTTACCCACTGTCTTCTGCATACTTCCATGTTGCATTCCCACAAGCAATGAATGGGTCTCCTTATCCTCACACAGATTTGAATTGTCAGTTCTAGGTTCTAGCCATTTTGATAAGTGTGTAAGTGACATCATGGTGTTGTTCCAGTTTTCAGTTCCTTGATGGCTTATGATGCTTAACACACCAAGAGCATGAATAGTTGATAACTCTTTTGAGGGGTGTTGCTATAAAAAGAAATAAAAGGGAATCAGTTGTGGCAGGATGTGGAGTTAAAATGGCGGAGTTTGGGGTTTGGTTGGTTGGTTTTATTTTTCCATGGCTGGAAAGATGGCTCAACAGTTGAAAGAGTGTAGTGTTCTTACAGAATTTGGTTCCCAGCATCTGCTTCAAGTAGCTCACAGCTGTCTGTAAGTCCAGCTCCAGGGAAGCTGACATCCTCTTCAGGCCTCTTCAGGGACAAACATACACAGAGAAAATCACACACAGACAAGACTTCCAGTCTGAATAACACAGTCTGGATTGTTCTTTTTTTTTTTTTGGTTTTTCGAGACAGGGTTTCTCTGTGCCTTTCTTGGAGCTCACTTGGTAGCCCAGGCTGGCCTCGAACTCACAGAGATCCGCCTGTCTCCGCCTCCCGAGTGCTGGGATTAAAGGCGTGCACCACCAACGCCCGGCCCTGGGTTGTTCTTATCTACACTGGGGATCTGTGCATTGAATATGCAGCTTCATCTTTATGAAGTTCTTCACATACTTCCTAAAGAACTATGGACAAGACTGCCATGTGTAAGGTAAAAACCTGGGGGGATTCTTTATGCGAACTCTTCGGTAGCCCTGCTGGGATCATAAACAAGAGCATCATATCCCAAGGTGCCCAGGGCACACACCTGTGCATCCTGTGCATCCCCCGCCCCCCCTCCAGCTGCCCAAGGCCATCATCCAGGCTGACTTAGGCAGATGGAGCCGTTCTGCCTCATCAAGGACAGACATTCTCTGGGCTCACCAACAAGCCCCCAGGTGCTCAGAACAGGCAAGCTATGGGGGAATAGACCTGCACATGGCAAACTGCCCAATAACATGAATGGGCTCATTAATCTATAAAAGCAGATTCCCACATCTGTGTCTGCTTGTTCATTGAGGACATGAAATTCTTAGATTCTCCTAGAGACAAAGATCAAGACTGGTAGGATCCAGGAAGATGGTAATCATACAGTCCCTTCCCGTTTCACATTCAGAACCTGCTCAGCTTGTGACTTTAGAACTGAGACTCTCCCACCCAGTCCCACCCATATCTGGGTCAGGGTTACAAGTACCTCATACTGCACTGGGCAGGGGCGGGGAAGGGAGCGAGGTCTCAATGCCTCCAAACTGATTGCGGATCTTCTTCAAGGATGAACTAATGGACTGAATATTTACACGAGTTAAGTGCAGGATTATGGTATTGCACATGATTAATTAGGAACACTGGCTTCCTTTCAGCTAGTACTAGCAAAAGAAGCATCAACGTCTAAAGTTGATACCTGTTTCTGATTGACTGCTTCTTCAGTGGCTTTCAGAGACCCCTCCTTCTGCCTCCCCCATAAAAGAGAACCTTTACCGGGTTCCGACTAAGAGCGTGGTAGACAGAGAACGGGGGGTGGGGGTGGGGGTGGGGGTTGTGGACTACCTCAGTTTCCCCTCCACATTTACATCAGCACAGAATCTTACTGACATTCTTTCCTCTGAAAAGGGATGAGGAACAGCTAAACAAGAGTCCAGAGCGTGATCTAGCTGAGTCTGGAGTTAGGGATAGACTCTCCCTGATCGTATTGCAGAGCCAAATACTGCCAATGCCCTGGGATTCACACTGTGTACGTGATGTCGCAGCTTCGTAAACAGGAGCAAATTCTGTTACATAATTAGGCATGGGGCTTTAAATGAAAATAAGCATAAAAGGGTGTGGGATAGTACCAAATCCAATGTATGGCTTTAAGAAGGCGGGGTGGGGTGGGGGGATTGAGAAGGAGGCGGAGATCCCTACACCGCAGTGGCGCCAAGATCCCCCCCTAACCTTCAGCGAGCTGAACGATTCTGCAGTCAGGGCGGTGAGTGGAACTGCCCTGGGTTGGGGGCAGGCCAGGAGGCGCTGAGGCCGCCAGGGGGCGCGCGAGGGCCCGGGAGCTGCTATAGGGCGGAAACCCGGTTCGGGGCGGGCAGGGAGGGGCCCTGGGCCACTCTGGTTGGCTGCGACCCGGAGCTCAATGTCCGGCCCATTTTAAACTTGGTCCCGCCGGACGTCCTCCCTTTTCCGCTGCGGCGCGCTCCTGGTAAGTCCTGCCTGTGCTGTGGAAGGCAAGATCCCGCCACGTGGCCTCGGGGATCCTCACGGTGCTAGCCCCGCGCGCCGGTCCTGCGGGGTGCCGGTCCCTTCGGTGTGGCACTGGGGCTCGGCCTCCGCGCAGCCCGGCTTTGTCTCCTCCCGGGTGGAGGCGCAGTCAGGACGGCCCCCGGGTCCTTGGCACACTCGGGGCTCCCGCCTGCCCAGTAGTCTGGTGACGGGGACATCGCCTATTTAGGAAGCGAATGAGATCAGAGATCCCAGAGTAGCAGGATAATTCCAGTGTTAGCAAGGAACGGAGGTAATTTCGCCCACGCAGCTGCGTCCTCGCTATCAGTGCCCTTCAAATGCCACTTTGCACAGAGACTTTTTTTTTTAAGGTTTGAGATTGTCTTCCCTGAGCCGATGCCACAGTGCCTGGATTAGCCAGCCCTTTATGCTGCCCAGCTTTCCTTGGACACAAACCTGGCCTGCCTGGGTTTTGTGTTCTGGGGAAAAATCTGAGCCGCTGGGTCCACACTTGTACAAGGCATTAGATACCTGACATCTGTGCTCCATGATGTAGAAACACAGTTTCCCCAAAGAGTTCTTAAGACCGGGCATAGGTGTCTTTGGAGCACCCGGGAATCTTGCCTGCTCCCTACGGCTTTTACATTTGTGAAGATCTAAATTTGACGCGAGTGAACGACGGAAGGCGTCCTTTAGTTTTCTACTGGGATGCGAACTTTGTGTTTGACAGGTTCTCATGCTGGCCTAGGGAATCTTTGTGCCCCAGTACCCTAAGTGCTGGGATTTATGGGTACAGCAGTACAGGAAGCCACTATGCCTGGTGAATCCCATTTTAGAGGGAAAATCTTTTTGTGGGCTCTTGTAAACAACTATCCAGTAATCTTTGTATTGCAACAAAGGAACATGCCATGGTTTTGTTTCCTTTAGGGGTTACGTTTCTGTTGAGCCATTCGGTTTGACACAGGTCTGAGAGCCTGGAGTGACGGGCAGTAGGAGCCACAGTCTGAGGACTGGACACAGCAGGTTCCAGGACCACGGTTTCTTTCCCCTCCCTGTTCAGCTTCAACAAACGAGTGATGCTGCTTCTGATTTTGAAATCAGTGAAAGTGCTTCAACTTGCCCTAAAGAAATACTGCAGCTAGTAATTTTGTTTCTAAACTTGATAAATTCTGTGATTATGTGGTGGATTCAGTTGTAATGGTGGCACAGATGGAATAAAATAAACTCCCAGCTGTCAGAAATGTGAAGATCACAGCTTTGTACACGGGTGCTGTTCAGAGGCAGGACTTCCGGCACCAAAGGCACCTAGTAGCCCCAAGAAAGGTTTTTTTGTTGTTGTTGTTTGGTTGGTTCCCCCCCCCCCCCCCCCCGAGATAGGGTTTCTCTGTGTAGCTTTGCGCCTTTCCTGGAACTCGCTTTGGAGACCAGGCTGGCCTCGAACTCACAGAGATCCGCCTGCCTCTGCCTCCCGAGTGCTGGGATTAAAGGCGTGCGCCACCACCGCCCGGCGGTTTTTTTGTTGTTGTTGTTTGTTTGTTTGTTTGTTTTTGTTTTTTACGTGTGTGTTTTTAAGGGGAAAAAAAAAGTTATGGCCTGGTACTTGTAACACTGTTGACTTTTTTTTTTTTTGAACAGGTGCTGTGGTGCTATGCCCAGGGTGTTAATGAACACAGGTATGGGTTAAATGAAAAAAATTTGACTTGTCCCAACATAATTCCAGGAACAGAATTCTTGGCCAAGGATGAGAACTCTAACCTGATTGGATACGCTGCTCTGATGGGTTAAAGGATTTACCTGAGGCCAAGTTACTAGGATTTTAATGCAGTCACACTACCTCTTTGTAGATAGGGGGAGGGGGAATGTGTAGAGAGATGGCTTAGTGCCAAGCCTGACTACCTCTGAGTCTGACTACTGGGCCCTCTGTGGTGGAGACAGCCAACTCGAGTTGTCCTTGGACCTTCATTGTGTGCTGTGGTGCTTGTGTGCACACACAAACTAATAAACGGAGTGTTGGTAAATGAATTCATGCTTAAAGAGAAAGATACGGCTTTGCATTTAAAATTGTGTTGAGACATTACTGAGTAGATGTCCCAAATGTACTGGGTAGTACATTGAGGATTCTTTATGCAAAAAGATGTTATTGCCAGCATAGTCTGGACATCAGTGTGTTCCTTACTAATTGCCTCTGGTATTTCTCCTGCAGCTTGGTGGCTTGAGATGAACTGGTACAACTTTGAGAAGAAAAGGTATGCAATCATATATAGAATCAAGGTCTGCTTCATAGTGGAAACATGAATTTGAGGCAGTCCCAATTGCATATATAGAAACATGAGAATATTGTGCCTATAGAATTCATTTCCACTTTTAAGTTTATTGTTAGTCTGCCCTAGCCTGAAAATTGCCACAATGTTGACACAAAAGATCTTTGTAATTTTTATTTATAATTTTTTTTTATTTTGCCTGCATGTGTCTGTACCATGTGCTTGCAGTATCCATAGAGACCAGAAGAGGGCATCAGATATCCTGAAACTGGAGTTACAGTTGTGAGCTGCTATGTGGGTGCTGGGAATTGAAACTAGGTTCTCTAGGAGAGCAGTCAGCTAGGACTTTAACTGCTGAACCATCTCTCTAGCCCTAAACTTTGGCAACTCAGAATTGTGTCCCCAGGAGAGTGAGGTGTTTGATGGGATCCATTTGGTGTCCTGCCTTAGTACCTGCCGTGTGTGCTCTTAATTAGCTATAGTGGAAATGAGCAGACAGCCGATGTGGTTTACACTACCAGGTAGATACCACATTATGCTCAAATGCCCTGTAGGGAAAAGCAAATCAGGAGTTAAATTTTTTCAGAAAACCTCATAATTTTAAGAGTCTTGGATACAGATGCACGGAGAACTTTACACTCTTATCCAGTGTAAAGCACCTTGGCTCTCCCAGACATAATTGGAATAAATTTGGCAACCTCAATGGCTCCTATGGGTCTGATTGGGTGGTCACAGTCTGTCCCTATCTCAAGATACCTCCACCCAGCTGGAGGTAACCTGGGCCTTAAAACTAACTACTCTAGAACCAGCTTCCATCTCTGGTATCATGGGTCAGAACCAAAGGGCTCCCAATTTACTGACAGCAGTACAGAGAAACACATGCCTCTTAAAGATGCTGTTACTATAGAAACAAGTCTGGCCAAGTAGAAGAGTATAAAAGAACTTACAGAGGCCCCCACACTAGCCAACTCCAGAGCAGGGATCTGTATCGGGGGCCATGTTCTTGTTTCTAAGGTTTGTTTGTTTTTCCCAAGGAAATGCTGTGAAATTACCTGACAGTGAGTAAGTCTACCATCACCTGCCAGCCTAACCTGCTTTGACCCCTCATCAACCCTGCTCAGTTAGAAAAGACTGTCTCCCTTATTGTATACTGTTGCAAAGTAGCCCTCTGATATGTTCATGTGGCAAATAGCCATTAGGATATAGATTTCTCAGGAATCTTGAGACTTGGAGACTTTGTTTCTTATTCCTTCCTAAATGGCCAGCTGTCATTGGAAAGGGAACATCATAAATGTGGCCTGGTTACATCAGGCACAGACCCCTCCTGGGGGCCTGGCTGGGGCTTCTGTTTTGCCTATAAAAGAAAACAAAACACTGCCCACAAGGGAGAAATCTGCTCTAACCTTTCAAAGGCCCTAGAAAACCTAATCTACTGCTCTCCTTGGCCAAGATGCTCCTCTCTACTCTTAGCAGCCCTGCAGTTGATTTCCAATAAACTTTTCCTGTCTCTGGTGTAGTCTTGTTCTGTGGTTTCATTATGCCAACTTAAAAATTCCAGGGGCTTGGATGTGGGGGGCCCAGGCATACTCAGGGTGCACATATGTAAAGACAAAACATTGATACACACACATACATATTGAGATTTAATGTGTATGACTATTTTGCCTGCATATATGCCTACTACCTTCAGAGATCAGAGAAGGTGTTAATACCCTGGAACTGGAGTTAGAGGCTGGTAGTTACCATATGGTTGCCAGGAAACAATTCTGGGCCTTCTGGAAGAACAGTCATTGCTCCTATCTGCTGAGCCATCTCTCCAACCCACTTCTAAGGATCTTTAAAACTATATTGTATTAGATAAGTTGGCAAATACTTGTGTCCTGTGGTAGAGGTAACTACCAGTACCACATGCCCATTTGACCATTTAAGATGGGGGTGGTTAGCCAGCGTCTACTGACTTGTCAGAAGGGATAATTTTACTTAGGTTTGGGGTCATAATCAGTTGTGAGGAAATGAATACCTGGTTATGCAGCCGCCACATTCCCACAATGACTTGGGATGGTTTATCAACAAATACTGAACAGTACAGTAATTAGAAGAGGGAGTCAAACCCAGCAAGAAGACAACAGGGAAATAAGTCACAATTAGATTTCATGCTGTCAGCTGGAGCCTGTTTGGCTCTGAGGAACAGCAAAGAGCCAACTCTCAGAAACAGCCGTGACAATGGAGCATCATTTCAAAGCAGAAGAGGAGTGGCCATCTCCCAAGAGTGAGATGCTCTTCCCTGTAATCTCAAGTGCTGGATACCTAAGGGAGGAGCTAGAGAAAGTGGAGATGGTTGAATTTGGCTCTGGAGTGGGCAGACAGTCAAGTAGGAAGCCTGGGTCCACTCAGCTGGATGTCAGGCTGAAGCCAGGTCAACACAGGCAAACCCTGGGTGGGGCTGAACAGGAACAGTGGGGGTGTGCTTGAAGGGTTTTATTCTGTATTCAGAAAGATTGCCTTTGCAGGATTGGCCTTGTATTTATGATCTGAAGAGTTCTGATCCCGGGACTCTGATACATTGTGGTTTTTCAAAGATAATACAACCAGGGTTAAACAGCCTCCTGATGGTGCTCATTGTAACCTCAAGGAGCCAAAGGTCCGGCCCTCCGCAATTGACATCTGCATCCCCAGGACTCCAGTCTGTTTTGGAAACAAAGAGATCAAACTCAGAAATGTTTGGGGTATATGTCACCTTGATTTGTTTCTGGGACCAGAATGAAGCATAACACCATTAATACTGAGCAAGTCCCCTGGCCTTTTTCCCATAATCTATAGCAGAGTAGCACCCATGGTATGATTTATTGTCTTCCCATGGTGGCCCTTGGGAAATCATAGTTTAAAACTATTCTGACATGCAGCTATCATGCACATGTGACTAGTCAATACTTGAAATATGACTGGCACATTTGGTGTGTGCTGTGTTTTAGAAATCAGATGTGAAGAATGGAAAGTAAAGATTTCAATTTTACAGTGATTGTCATTGGGTTGAATGAAACATAGTTTGAAATTATGCCAATATGATATGTTTTGTTTTTCTATTGGACAATACTGATCTAAGATACAAAGCTAAATAAATAAATAAATAAGCCGGGCGTTGGTGACGCACGCCTTTAATCCCAGCACTCGGGAGGCAGAGCCAGGTGGATCTCTGTGAGTTCGAGGCCAGCCTGGGCTACCAAGTGAGCTCCAGGAAAGGCGCAAAACTACACTGAGAAACCCTGTCTCGAAAAACCAAAAAATAAATAAATAAATAAATAAATATAAAAAGCCATGGAAATAAGTGGTGGCCCACAGTGTAATAGACTAATGCTGCTCTTCTACCATGCAGAACCTGGAGAGATGGTAAATTAGCACTTAAGATGCAGGATTTGCCGGGAAGCAGCTATCTTTTCCAAGGGTAGAATTTGGGAGGCGAGGGAGCCAGTTCTGCTTGGCACAAATCATCTCATGCGGCTTGCAGTCCTGGAGGTGTTAAATAAAAGACTTCAGTATATTTGTTAAACAGTCTTTTGTCCTCACACAGTCTGCATTTGTGTGCTCATTAGGGAAATCAAGAGCCAACATTTAATGCATGATGCTGCATGAAAGAACAAGCTTTCCTAGTGAAAAACAGATGCAGAATCATTCTGGTTCCTTCATTTCTTTGTGTGTGTGTGTGTGTGTGTGTGTGTGTGTGTGTGTGTGTGTGTGTGTAGTAATGCCTTCCAGGCATTTTTACAGAAGAGAAATTGGGGAGGTGGTGGTACATAAATATCACCAGGACTTGTAGAAAGTTTTTTTTTTTTTAAGGCCTTATGAGGGGAAGAAAAAGGCCTTATGTTAAGCAAAATGTTTTACAAAATTCTTTCCCTCATTTTTACTTAACTACTCCAAAAAGCAGTCCTGTGAAGATTCCATTTTGTAGTTTTCTTGCTACTAATGACATTTTGTTATCTTCTGCAAGATGGTAGGGATTAAATCCCAGCACTTGGAGGAAGAGGCAGGTGAATCTGTGAGTTCAAGGCCAGCCTAGTCTACAAAGAGAGTTTTCGTTTTAGGACAGCCAAGGCTACACAGAGAAACCCTGTCTCAAACCGCCACCTCCTCCCCAAAAGTGATTTCCCATGGAGTTACAGCCCCAGCTTGTCATTCTGTTAACAGTGAGGGAATTCTTCCTTTGGTTTTCACATTTAATTAAACAGGGGCTCTTAACTGTGGAAACACTGGGTAATATCTGGAGACATTTGATTTTTCATAACTGGATGAGGGATGAGCATCTAGTGGGTAGTAACCATTGGTGCTACAAAACATCCTAACAGGGCAGCCCCTACCACAAAGGATGGTCTGACCCAAAATGTCATAGTGCAGAAGTTGATAAATGCTGTCTTAGAAAATGTCGCTCCCTGCCCATCTGCCTACTCTACTTACGAGGAGAGGGAATGAATTCTGTGGGAAGCTGGGAAATTAGTTCCTGGTAAGGATGGGCAGCCCAACACTGCTCTGGTGATCATTGGGGCTGTTTTACCATCACTCTGCCTCAACTGGAATCCCAGCACTGGTGGAGGTAAGGAGTCCCTGAAAGTCTACCGCCAGACTCTGATGGGAGGTGTCCAGGCAGACGCTAGGTGCCCTACCCATATGTCTAAAATGAGTCAAGTTTGCAGGGAGCAAATGAGCCTCTTAGAACAGCTAATGGAGGCCTGTTGCACTTGTTCTTCCACTGACTCTGAGGCCGAAGAAAACAGGAGAGCCACAAACACTGCCTTTGTGTCCCTGTCAGCTCCCAACATTTGAAAGGAACTAGAGGCTGGAGAGATTTGAGGGAGAAAACCTCTCCAAATTGATAGAAATGGCCAGTAAGGTCTATAATAACAGAGAAAATCAGGAAGATAAACAGGCAAGGGAAACTGCTAGCGTGAAAATGACCACTTTCCAAGAAGAACAGAGATCCTGGCCTCAGGGGCCCCAATTCCCTCATCTAAGACGCCCTCTAGGACTTAAGAAAGACCTTCCACCACCTCAGAAACCAGATGTGTGTTGATAAGAAGTGGGGCCATTGGAAGCACAATAAGCCCAAGCCAAGAGTCTTCCACTTTGTAGAGGGGTAAGGGCGCTGGAGACGTGGAGTCCCTTCCCGAGCCCAGGATAACTTAAAAGTGGAGGGAAAGCCAACTGACTGCTTGGTTGTTACTGGGGCTCAGCTGTCAGTCTTGCAACTTCCAGAAAGACCTCTGACTAACTGACAAGCCTTTGTTCAGGGAACTACCTGGACCAAGCCTTCTCCCTGGACTACAGCATGACAACTGGACCTAGGAAAAGGTACTGTAACTCACTCCTTTATAGTCATCCCTGAACGCCCATACCCTCTCCTTGGTCGTGACTTGTTACACAAACTACGGGCCCAGATTATCATACAAGAAAGGATATCTGTCAAGCTGCCTAAGGAAGAAGAATTTGAAATTCAAAAACATGGCATATTTGTGACCCTGTCCCTGGGAGAATACCTCCTCACCCTACAGAAAAGGACCTAGTGTCCAACTCCCTATACTATAGGAATTTCAGTGAAAGTTCCTCCAGGTATGGGCTGAGAGCAATACACCAGGGTGGGTCAAACACCAGGCCCTAGTACTTGTCCAGTTGAAACCATGGGTGGATCCCATCTGAGTTAAGCAATATCCAGTGTCTTCAGAGGTGCAGGCAGGTGTCAATGTGCACATCAACCACCTACGGGATGAGGGAATCCTAATTCCTAGCTGGTCCCCATGGAATGTCTCCTTGTTACCTGTACAGAAGCCAGGGACTAATGACTTTAGAACAGTCCAAGACCTGAAGGAGGTCAACAGGAAGGTGGAGGATATCCACCCCATGATAACCAGTCTGTACACCCTTCTCAGCATGTTTTCATCAGAAACACAGGTTTATACAGTTATGGACTTAAAGGATGTCTTCTTCAGCATCCCCCTGGTCCCTCAGAGCCAACCTCTGTTTGCCTTTGAATGGACTAACCCAGAGACTGGTTTCAATGGACAATTGACATGGACTCGCTTACCCCAAGGATTCAAAAACTCTCACAGTCTTTTACATGCAGATTTGGATGAGTACTGCCTCAGTTTTCCCCAGGCTACACTTCTGCAATATGTGGATAACTTAGGGATTGCAGCATGAACGAAACGGACTGCAAAGAATCTACAGAGGGACTGCTAAGAACTCTGTAGACACTGGGATATTGTGTGTCTGCAAAGAAGGTAGAACTCTGCACCTAGAAAGCTGTAGATCTGGGGTTCGACCTCCAAGAAGGTAAGAGGTCTCTGTCCCTGCCTCGGAAACAGGCTATTTTGGTTCTAACAATACCAATGACAGAGACAAATAAAAGAGTTCCTGGGAATAGCAGGGTACTGCAGACTTTGGATTCCTGAATTTGCTGAAATTGCCAAACCTCTGCATGAAGTGACAAAGGGCTGGAGGGTAAGCCCCCCGAGACTGAATTGGAAGATAAAGCTCTGCACTGGCCCCGGCACCTGCATTGACCTTGCCCGATATTGCCTAGCCTTTCCACCAGTTTGTAGGTTAAAAAAAAAGCTGTAGACAAAGGGGTATTAACCCAGAAACTTGGGCCTTGACATTGTCTTGTGGTCTACTTATCAAAGAAATTAGATCCAGTGGCTGGTGGGTAGCCAGCCTGCTTGAGAATTATTACAGCCACTGCCCTACTAACTAAAGACTCTGGCAAACTGACTCTAGGACAGAAATTGATTTTTACCACCACCACCATCCCCATGCAATAGAGAGCCTATTAAAAAGTCCACTGATTAATGGATAACAAATGCCAGGTTAACACATTACCAAGCTCTCTTGCTAAACCAGCTGTCTTAGTTAGGGTTTCTATTGCTGTGAAGAAACATCATGACCCTGGCAACTCTTATAAAGGAAAACATTTAATTGGGTGGCTTCAAGTGCAGAGGTTCAGTCCATTATCATCACGGCAGGACACAGCAGTGTGCAGGCAGGCATGGTGCTGGGATGTCCACTCAGAGAGCAGAACTGATAACTCTGGCCCAGGCTCTCAGATTAGGGAAAGGAATGACTGTTAACATTTACACTGACAGCCAATTTGCCTTGGCAACCATACATGTGCATGGGGCTGTTTACAAGGAAAGAGGACTCCCAACAGCAGAGAGTAAGACCATTAAAAACAAACAGAGACTTTGGGCTTGCTGTCAGCCCTATGGGACCCCAAGCAAGTCTCCATGATTCACTGCCTTGGATATCAGAAGGGAAACTTGCAAGAGGCAGAAGGCAACCAGAAGGCTGACCAGACAGCCAAAGAAGCGACCTGATACCTGCCACCATTGCACTGGCGGCCCTCTCAGCACCAGAGCCACCAGAGTTCCCCACATACTCTCATGAAGATGATGACTTTTTCCAAAAACTTCCCAATACCTCCCTCAAGAAAGGATGGAGGGATACGCCAGATGACAGAATCATTCTTCCCCAAGTCCTCGGAAAAACTTCAGCTAAACAACTTCATGAAATTACACACCTGGGTAAGACTAAGCGAGCCTCTCCTTTAAGCAGGCAACACCTTATTCCCTCCCTAAACTCAACGCTCCAAGATACTGTTTCCAAGTGTCCTGCCTGGCTATAAATTCTGCACCTCAGACCGATTGGAAATAAGGAAAAAGGGAAAGAGGTATCGCACCCAGAGGTTTTGGGGAGGTTGACTTCATTGAGGTAAGATCAGGATGTTACGGGTACAAATACTTACTTGTGTTTGTGGATACCATTATGGATGGACTGAGGTTTCCCAATTAAAAGAGAAACAGCTCAGGTTGTTGTCAAGAAATTGCTTGAAGAAATTATTCCTAGATTCAGAGTTCCAACTGGAGGATCAGACAATGGACCTGCCTTTATATCCCAGGTGGTCCAAGGGGTCACTGAGGCCCTGGGGGTAAATTGGAAACTTCATGGTGTTTATCACCCCCAAAGTTCAGGATAGATAGAAAGGATGAATCGGACCCTAAAGGAGACCTTAAGTAAATTAATCTCTGCACTAGGGAGGAGGAAAGAAAACAAAGAACTGGTTTGAATCACTTTTCAACGGGTCCCCCTGGTTGACAACCCTCGTCACAGTCCAGCAGGTCCCCTGACCCTCCTCCTCCTTGTTCTGTTATTTGCCCCTGAGTTATATCTGCCTTTGCACACTTAGTTCAGGATCTCACAGGAACGGTCAAACTCACGACTTTAAGAACCCATTACCACAACCCCTTGTTTGAGACCCAAGATGAGGATTCATCTCCTTAGTCACAAGACAAGGCAGAGATGTTGGTTGAGAGCAGACAAAAGAAACGTAGCCTAAGTACTGCCATTTTGCTTCAGACTCCATTTTCATCACAAGGTGAAGTTAAGTTCAAGTTCCCAGGCCCTGGGAGAGCTGGGGACTTTCTAGTAGCTGATCAGCTTCCTCATTAAACAACAAAAATAGCCTGCAAAATGTTATTTTTCTGCTGTTCCCCACAAATAATAGCTGTTTCTAATCACAAAGAACAAATAAATTTGATTGGTTGTACATTTGACATAGACCAACCATGTAAGGAAAGTCCTTAATCCCTGAATTTTGTTTGGTGGAAAATTGTAACTATAACTCGGCACAGAAGGTTGTGGGTTTTGGGATTAAATACTGGCTGAAATGAACGTTTGGGGACTCGGTTAGCTCCCGGGTCTGTGCTATTGCCCCTGACCAGTCAGTTTCTTTCCCTTTTCCTCACTTCCTGCTGCCCAATTCAATAAAAATCTTCCTTTGTGTGGACTGTGATGCCTGCTTGGGTGATTTCAGATTCTCGGACCCTAACAAGACCACACACTCTCTGGCTTGGCCCAAGGTCTGTAAGCCAGGCGAAGATTGGTTTGTCTTCAGCAAATAGCATCACTTCATGAAGACACTTGACCAGAGGACACACCAGCCAACAGGAACAGCAAACTCTTATCCAGACAGCCAAGACCAAGCATCACTGACTGTGTGCCATGTCTGGCTAGAACGTGGGACAGAATATTCTGATTGATTTTAGCTTTCAAAGAATAATAAAATATGAAAACCTCGAGCCACTGCCCCCACCCCACCCCTCTACTTCCCCCACCCCGCTAAAGCAGGACTCAAGTAGCCTCATATGACTCTGAGCTCATGTGTGGCTGAGGATGACCTTGAATTTCTGGTCCTCCTACCTCCCCAAGAACTGGGATTGCAGGCATGTGCCACCACACTCAATCTTTATTTAATTTTTATTGAGACAGGGTTACTCTACATACCTCTGACTGTTGTGGAACTCACGGAGATCCACCTGCCTCTGCCTCCCTCAAGGCATGTGCCACCACACTCAGCCACACCAACTTTTAAGTGGTGCTGGGGATTGAACCCAGGGTTCCACGTAATGCTAGGCAAGCACTCCGCCAACTGAGCTACTATCCCCAGCCCTGATACTGAATTTTTTCTTATATTGGCGGAACCAAAACCAGTCCCTTGAAGGAGCTGAGAGGAAGATCTTCCTGAATTCCGTTAATGGGCGCCCTTCCGGTTGTCCCCCTTGACCCTCAGGTAGTACCAGGAAAAGAGCCAGAAGCAGGGGATGCTGTTGGCAGAAAGTGACACGTTTGCTCTCAGCTGGAACAAAGACGCAAGAGGTACACAAAACAGCTGGAACACTCGGTGGGAGATGTGCCCACGGCTGCCCAGACTGCTAAGGAGTGCCGCCTACCTCTCATGCGGGGGGCGTCCACGAGCCCTTCCCGGATGTCTTGATCATGTGGGCCTTCTTAGTCTTACTCCTTCTTGCATAAAAGAAATAGAGCACGTGCCCAGTGGTCACAAAGAGCATGGAGAGGAAAACCAATATGCCAAACTGCTGCGGCCTCAGGGCCAGCATGACCAGGATGAAGTGAATGAGGTCCATGAGGTAGTTCAGAGAGCACTGCACACTGTTCACAGCCCCTCGCTCTGCTTCTGGAATGTTCTCCTGGAGAAGCTGAGTCACAGTGAGGTCAAAGGACCAGAGGCCTGCAGGGTGGTCACATAGGGAGGGAATAAACGTGAAGAGATGTCAGAGGACCTCAGTAAGATTGTGGCTTGTTGCGTTCCGTAAATGGGGTTTTCTGCTGCTCAGTATCCTTATCTGTGGGATGGAGATATTTCAAACAATACCCACTGGAGGGTTCCATGAGATCGTGAAGCATGGCATACTGCCTGCCTTCTGTGCTTGGAAGGTGCTGTCAGAGTCCAGGGTGTTATTGTTATTAGTTATAGGTGGTGGTATTTTCAGACAGGGTCTCACTGTGTAACCAGAAGGGCCTCAAACTCACAATCCTGCCTCAGCCTCCCGAGTGATAGACTTAATAGGCCTGAAGCACGGGGCCCACCTTCAAAATATTTGTTTACCCATGCCACAATACAGGGACTGCCATGCCTAATCAGCAATTATTTTTCAAAGAATAAGATGGCTTTTATACAAAAGTTTCCTTTTGGTTTACCTTCCTAACTAACACTATCAGATGCACCGCAACTTTACAGTTCGTGTGCTTCTCTACATCCCGGATGCATTTCAAGGCCTGTACAGCAGAGAGAGCAGTGTTTCCTGTTCCCCCGAGGTAGAAGGAGGAGGGTTGGGCTTCTCTCTTCCCCAATTTTAACCCCACAAAGAGATCTCTCTCTCTCTCTCCAGTTCCAGAGGATCCAACATCCTCTTCGGGCTTCCAAGGACACACACACACACACACACACACACACACACACACACACACCCCTCCCCGAGACAGGGCTTCTCTGTGTAACATCCCTGGCTGTCCTGGAACTAGCTCTATAGACCAGGCTGGCCTCAAACTCACAGAGATTGTCCTGCCTCCACCTCCTAAATGCTGGGACTGAAGGCACGTGCCACCACCGCCCAGCAAGAGGTTTTAATATGCTTTCAGAGGCGGCCTGGGGACCCGATGTTCAGTCATCAGATAGAGTCAGAGCCGCCAGCTGTGCTGTGCTGCGGCCGCTGCTGTCCCTGAATGGCCACATCTCTGCTAGGGGTTCTGGTCCCTTCCCCCTTGGAGATCAATCAACATCCAGCTTCTGCCAGCCTGGTGGGTTTCCCAGACAGCTAGCTACCTTCTGGATTCTTCCCCAACGCTCAGCACTGACTCTGCAGAGGCTTCCTATTTGCCTCTATTCCAATTGCCAGACTTAGCTCTGGACTCCAAAATTATATGAGAATAATGTCACATGCTTTCTGTTGTCTACCTTTGCAGACCTTTGCTCATGCAGGTGTTCCCAGGCTGGGCTGCCCTAGTCACGTTGCTATGGCACCCACCACAGGCTCTGATGTTCTTCCCATCCCTTTGGGCTGTCCTGATCACACCACATGGCCTGTAGGTCCCTCCCAGCTTACTGGGCAAGGACATCACCCAGTGCTGGACTACGGCCCAGAGCTCCATTCCCCTGCCCTGGCCCTCAGTCAGAAATGCTCACAAGTATAGAAAGGATTTGTAAGATGCTGCAGCAGTACAATGTGAAGTGTGGGCTGATTATACACTGAGAATTAGTTCTAAATTAAGGGCGTAAAGAGTTACAGTTCTTAGATTTTAAAAAGGGAAGCCACTTATGCTGGATTTTTCCCCCCTTTTCTTTTTCTCTTTCCTTCTTTCTTACTTTCTCTTTCTTTCTTTCTTTCTTTCTTTCTTTCTTTCTTTCTTTTTTTTTTTGTCAACTTGACATAAGCTGGAGTTATCTGGGAAAAGGGAGCCTCAATTGAGGAACTGCCTCCATCAGATTGGCTTTTAAATCTGGAGTAATTTCCTGGCTGATGTGGAGGGCCTTGCTAGGCAGGTGGTCCTGAGTTATGTAAGGCAAAGTGAGCAAGCCACGAGAGCAAGCCAGTAAGCAGTGCCCTTCCCTCCATGTCCTCTGCTCCAGTTCCTGCATCCAGGTTCCTGCGTCCGGGTTCCTGCCTTGACTCCCTGCACTGGCTTCCTTCAGTGATGGGCTGTAAGCTGTAAGGTGAAATGAACCCTTTCCCTCTCTAAGCTGTTGTTGGTCATGGTCTTTACTGCAGCAATAGAAATCGAGTTAACATACCACTGTGAAGAAATGTACTGAATCTGGCTATATGCACAGTTTTGTAAGTTGACTTCTTTTGGAGTGGAAACATTTATGGAATAAATACCTACAACGGGCCCTGTGGTGCTCCTGGGAAGGGAACCACTCATCCTGGCTACCAGGTCTGACCATAGTGACCACACTAACAGAGGCCTATATATCTTTTGGACAGTGGTTTTTTAATTCTATAGTTCCAATACCACACCACCCATCAACACCAAGGTTATCTGTAACCCTAACAGCAATGAATGTAAATGGCACTTGATGGTATTGGGTGGGCAGGAGTCAGGAAGCCTCGACATCATCACACAGTCTGTGGTTCTTATGTCTTGCTGCTCACCTCACACTCCACCCTCATATCACAGCACTCAGGAAAACACTAAAATCATAGCTAAAATTCAGTCATGACAACGGCGACCAAGAGGAGAGTTAACCGACAGTTAACTATAGTTTTGAAAATGCTGTGCTGGCCACATTGCCTACAGACGTCACCTCAAGACCTCCCTGATGGGGAAGCACCATTGTCACTGTCCCACCTACCAATCAGCAAACAGTAACTAAGGGGCCTTGCTAACATCACCGGACAACCAGGCCTAGTAACACCACCCGTTGAGAGTCAAGACAGCTCTGGAGTCCTCATCTGAGATACAGTGAGAGAGATGTCCTTGCCTGAGAGAGAGAGAGACAGAGACAGAGACAGAGAGACAGAGAGAGGAGAGAGGAAAGGAGAGAGAGACAGGAGAGAGGAGGAAGAGAGAGAAAGAGAGAGGGGGAGGGGGAGAGAGAGAGAAGAGGAGAGGAGCGGAGAGGAGCGGAGAGGAGAGGAGAGGAAGAGGAGGGAGTCAAGTTCTGGAGTACTGAACACATTCCCAGATGGCAGGTGCTGCTTTCGTGCTTTCCAGATACATGTGAGCATTTCCTCTTCATCAGTTAAGCCCAGTCATCCCTGGTGTGCAAGAGTCGCTGGCAATGTTATTTTTGTTTGTTTGTTTGTTTGTTTTTGTTTTTCCATTTTCCACTAAATACTTATCACAATATATTATGAATTACATAAGTCTTTCCTGGCCAGTCTTATCTCAGTCTGTGTGATGAATGGGTAGAAATGGAAGTTAAATCAAAGATAATTCACTTGTCAGGTACTTCACTCAAAATACTTGAGGGTCAGATAATCTCTGGATGGAAGAACTGGTTTATTGTTGTTATTGTTTTAGACAGGGTCTCTGTGTAACCCCAACTCTCCTGGATCTCGCTATGTAGAGCAGGCTGACATTGAACTCACAAAAATCTGCCTGTCTTTCCCATGCAAGTGCTGGGGTTAAAGGTGTGCACCACCGCACCCGGCAAGAGCTGATTTCTATTTTTGTTTTGTTTTGTTTTGTTTTTCGAGACAGGGTTTCTCTGTGTAACTTTGTGCCTTTCCTGGAACTCGCTTTGTAGACCAGGCTAGCCTCAAACTCACAGAGATCCGCCTGCCTCTGCCTCCTGAGTGCTGGGATTAAAGGTGTGTGCTACCACCACCTGGCAAGAGCTGATTTCTAAATCAGTTGTTTAGAAGCAGAAGCATACTTTCCTTCTCCGGCGTATATATTATATCAAAGGAATGAGGTTCCAAAGCTAGCCCATTTATAGCCTCTTGAAGCAACCTGCAAAACTCATTTCTTCTCTTTCAATGTTCCCAAGCTGTATTAGAGCAAGGGTTCCTGGAATCGGAGACAGAAGTCAGCAGCAAACATCCCAGCCCTCTGGTCCTGCCGTCCCGAGGCCGTAGAGATGATGTGATGATCTGAGGCCCGAGAGGGCAGAGACTTTGCTTTTAGTCCAGCCACTGAAAAACGTGGTACCCAGGGAGGTCTGTGCAAAGGAACAGGGAGCTTGGTTTGGATTCACATCTTCCACTCACTGGCATACGTCCTATCCCTCTGGTTTCTGACCTGACAGAGACTGGTCTGGGCTTTGAACACGATGACTCCAAATTTGGGAACTTTTGAATTTGTCAAAGAAATGAAGCTGCCTGCTTGGAAACCCATTCTCAGGAACCCACGGCCCAGACTCTTTCCAGCTAGGAAGCTGCAGGTCTAATCACGAGAGCCAGGGTGTTGTTCATCGGTTTCTGTCACCGTCATCGTTCTAAGATGACATTTTCGGGTTGTCAGGCATCAAAGGGCCAATGTTTAGTTATTTTCATTTTAAGAAACATCCTAACAAAAACAGGTGTGTTCTCAAGGTGAGGTATGAGTGGCATGGTGTGACGACAAAGTGCAGCTAACTTCTGTATGGGGACGAGAAGGTTGTCGATTCCTGAGTAGCTCAGCTCCCACTTCCCCAAGACGTGACCACCTCTCCTCCTACCGCATCCCTGTTCTACAGAGAAGGGGTTCCATGAAAACACAGCTTCCCCACAGATACTGTGTGCAGCATGCACATGCCCGACTCCCAGGACATAACTGCAGCATTTCCACTTGCCCAAATCTTCAAACTCATCTTCACCCCACTGTCCACGGTCTGGAGCAGCCATCCCTCTCCACGACATGTGTCTAGCTTGTCCTTGGGAGATCTCTGGCTGTGCCTTCCCAGAGGAAGGTTTCCCTAGCCCCGGAGACACAACCTGAATCTCCCTCTGTGTTCTCAAGATGCCTGTCTTCCTCTATTTTGATCCCTTGGCTACCCTATTTGTTACTGTTCACTTTCTGCCTCCCGCTCAGGCTACCACACCATGGGACTAAGGCTTTTGTCCGATCGAGTCACTCTTGTATCCCCACCCTCCAGGGCAGTTCTTGACACATAACAAGTTTTTGATGAATGATGCTGAAGATATATACGGTGGGTTAATGGGGAGACTAATGTTCCTAAGATTACTTATCAATACCACAGGCTCTAGAACCCCACATCCCCATGTGACCCAGTGCTCACCGATTCTTGCCAGGATCACACCTGAGAAGAGCAAGATGATAGAGATGTAAGTGTCAGGCTGCTCAGGGTCCTGCTGGCCATCAAACAAGACTGTACTATTGGTCCAGTGGATAGGAGAGCGGTCGGGGAAGATGGGTTGATTTAGATTTCTTTCAAAGGTGTAAACATGTGCCTGGTCATCTTTTAGCATCTCATGATTTGAAGAGGAATTCTTGCTTAACGGGAGGGAGAAGGTAGCCATATCAAAAGGACTTCCAGGAGCAAAGACAGAAAACACACAGAGTGTTAGGCTACCTAAATGGAGCCCACTGGAAATGATCCCTGTGGTGACCAAGCCATAACGCTTCCGGAGCCGGGTAAAGAGAATTGTTCCCATGAGGCCAGACACAGCTGAAAGGGCTGTGAGGATGCTGAGGAGGGAGCCTCCAATGCCCTGGGTGTAGGCATAGCCTGTGGTAATGCAGTCAAAGCCCAGAACTGTCATGTAGAGGAAAGCCAAAGCTAAGCCAGCCAGGAAGACGGTCTGTTGGCAGTACATTTCCCATCCCTCCCGGCATGTGTGGAGCAGCCTACAGGTGTCTTGTAGGCAGTGAAGAAGCCCTTTGGTTGTGGCTGGTTGTTCTTCAAGGCTAGAATTGTGGTCCTTCGGTTTTTCCAGAGTTCTAGATGTGTTGATGAATCTATTCGTGGTTTCCAAAAACTCCGTTTCACCTAAAATAAAATTCAGATAAGCTTAAACTCAATACACAACAATCTCCCTTAGTTGTCCATCCCAGACTCCTCTGCTTCCATGTTGGACAGTTCCTATGCATACCCCCAGCTTCCCTTCCTCAGGCACCTGGGACTTGCTGCAGGTGCTGGAATGTGAGTGGTATTCTATAAGTTCTCTAGAGAACAAATCTCACCAAGGAGTGACAGAATTTGCTGGACCAACACTCCCATCTTCTTGGCCTTTAGTGGGACAATCCTGAGGTACATCCTACACGACATCTCTGTATGAGCTTTTCTCCCTGCCCTTTACTGTCTCCCTTCCCTTCCCTCTCCCTCCTTCCTGGATCACATTCTAAACAGAGTACTTTTCACCCTGGAGTCTTGTCTCAAGATGTCCTCAGGAGAGAAGGAAGCCCAGACAGAGAGGGCAGGCATGGGAAGTGAAGGGCTGCTTCAGAGAGAGGGAACACAAACTGTCACACACTGGAAGTGTGGGGATGAGCTCCTAGAAGTTGTTGTGGGTGCTTACTTGGTTACTCTTTCTAAAGAGGTAGATACTTGAGGAGGTAGATCAGAAATATACAACTATTTTAGAGGTATTCAGCACAATGAAGTCAAGTCCTATAGAGGTCTAGAGGAGTCAAGTAGGGCTCTGAAGGAAGGAGAGGGCTGGGGGAACAAATAACAGGACAAGAGGTGGGAGCTTTCCATCATACAAAAGAACTTACTGCCAGGTAACTAGAAACAAAGGTGATAATAAACCAACAACAATGGAAATACAGCTAACACTGACTTCAGTCTTACTGTGTGGGAGGGGATAAAACTAGGCTTTGCATAGACTACCCTACTTAATCCTCACAGTGTCCTGGTGAAATCAGTTCTGTAATTGTTCTTACTTTGCAGAGAGGCAGAGAATATGAAATGAAGTAACCTTGAAAGCTCACACAGGCAGCTCAGAGGAGATGGGAAGGATGCACCCCATCTATTGATCTACCGCTTATGTATCTATCCATCTATCCATTCATCATCTAAATATCACCTCTATATATTTATCTCTCCAAATGCATGCATTTCATTCATGAATCTGATTTAGTGGTCTTTATCTAAAAAATAACTTGAGAAAAATGAGTGCTAATCATAAACCCCTAAAGAGAACTGAGTCAACCAGGCAGATGGGTGACTTTGTCAATAGGTGAAGATGGCTCTTACTTGAGGAGAGTGAGGTCATATCTACTGACATGCCCCTGCCCCTGTTCATCCCCACATACTTAGAAATTTCTAATTTTAAACAAACACTGCAGGAATACACTATATTATCTTGATCAAAGAGTAGCCCATACTCCTTGACATATTTGCATCTCTTAAGTTTAGGAGCATTGGGAAAGGTGTTCAGCAGCAAGATGGAAAGGAGTAATTTGTCTCCCAAGATGCTGGGATAGGCTATGCAGGTTGTATCCTGCATTCCCACGGGGATGCTACTTATACTGGACCTTCTCTCAGTGGAGTCCCTGAAGTTAAACACAATCCAGTTAACTGTACAAAGTAACCCTGCCTGCCCCACCAATGTGGTCAAGTCATATGAACTTCATGACCATTGGCACAGCTGCAGCCCTCTCGTTTATTACTGTTCTTAGATACACTTGCAAACAAAATATTAAGATTGTGGTTAGACACATGGTCTGGAAAGAAGAAATGAAACACTAACAAGAGCTCCCTCTGAGTTCGCCTTACCTTGGATATGCACAGCTTCCTGCTGCCTCTCTAGGAAGCAGCCCGCTGTGTGCCGCTGGGGTTTCACAGCCAACTGGGGAACTAGCTGATAAACCCTGGACAGAAATAGAAACTCTACAAGAAGTGAAACCAAGTTCCATCCAAGAATGAAACCACAACCAATCACATGAGATGCCCACGTCATCACCTGGCCCATGGACAGGGGCGTGAATATACTGATGACCTGGTCCAGCCAACCCACTGCTGCGTTCATCCCTGCAAGGGAGAGGAGGAAACACTGAGACTCGGTGGATGGATGTCTCCTTCCTCCTGCTGAACTTGAAACCGTGTGTTCGCTGGGCTCGACAGCCAACCCAGGGTCAATGACGGCAGGTTGTCTGCAGATTAGCGACGGCCTTTTCAACCTGGAAAACAACTGCAAGACCAGCTGTAGTGGGATGTGAGCAGATCAGTAAACTGACTAGGTTACCCATGGTCTTTACTCTGCTAATCATAGTAATGGCCACTAATTAATAACCAGCCCAGTGGTGGGGGAAGGGAGGTAACGGGAGGGTAGAGGAGAATGGCTTGAATTCTTGCATTGTGCCAGGCATACAGTCCCAAACCTTATACCTACACTCATCTCTGTGAATCCTCACAGTTCTAAGAAGGCAATGGTACTTCCATTTTACAAGTTACGAAACTGAGGCACACAGAGGGGAAACTCTTTTCTCGGGATTGCAGAGAAAGAACATTATGGAGCCAAGACTCAAAATCCAGCCAGTCTGACTCCAAAGCTCATGGATTCTACCACCATTGAAGAAAATATTCACAAGTTCATGTTCAAACTTGTAATAAACTTGAGTCCAGGTCTGCTTCACCTTGAAGTCTTTTAAAATGAATGCACAGAGAACAGGAAGGTTTTCCTGACGCCAAGACAGAGGACGCACTGAACTTTCACCTGGCTTTTATTCACACGGCTCTTATTCTGGGTGATGTTACCAAAGCCACAGTACATCCAAGTGAGTGCAGTTTAAAAGAAAACATGATGATAAGGGCTTTGACTCTTCAAGGAGTGTATTTTAGACTCCTTAATAGTGCCCTTTATCTTGGCCATCAACACTCAGGCACTACAACTGCTCAAGTATAGGGTATCATGAGATCTTCAGCTCTAAGTGGGCAATTAGAACACGCTGCAATGAGAGCTGTGCATGCTTTGTAAATGGGAGGAAAAGACAAGATGTCAGGCCGCTCCTTCCCACTCCTTTACTAGAAAACAAATTCCGGCTCCCACTATCAGCAGTAATCAATGTTCGCACTTGGGATAATTTGGGGGTGGGGCAGAAGGTTGTTACTGATGTGAATTTAGAAATCTTTTCATTCACTTACTGTCTAGGTCTAATATGGCTCCAGACAATCTGTAAATGAGAAACTGCCCTCCCAACCCACCATCTACCTGTGTGTTAGGTGAGAACAGTGATGGTCATTTCTTGGGTGTTCCTTTTGTGCAGATTTGTGCTAAGCACTTACAAAATCCTGATTTCATGAATTCCTTCCTTCCCCAAAGTGAGCTCAGAGAGAATGAATGTGTATGTGGACATGCATGCATGTAAGTGTGTGTGTGTGTGTGTGTGTGTATGTGTGTATTTGCCCCGTGCTGCAGATGAGGAAAGTCGAGTTCAGAGAGGTTAAGTAACTTGCCCCAGGACACGCAGCTGGTAAGAGAGATAGCGGGTTTCAGCTGAAGTCAATCCCAGCTCTGGTTGGTTCCAAATTCCTGTCTTCTATAGGCTATGATGATATGGCCTCTCCCGGAGCCCCGAAGGGCTCGCCACCTCCACTTCTCTGCCCATCGGAGGACTGGCGAGGGTGGCACCGCTCACCAGCCAGCTGGCCTCTGTTGTCCCCCGTGAGGCTCACAATCCAGTCCCTCTGAATGGTGATAGTAAGTGCAGTGCCAGCCAGGTTTGCCACAGCCGCTAGGGTAATCACCACAGTATAGCAGACCACCTACCAGAGGGGGTAAGAGGAGGTTAAGAATAGACCTTCCGGCCCAGGGTGGAACACGGTCATTTGTCTGACAGCCAGAGGAGCATAGAAATGAACCCTTTGAGAGGAAATGAACCCTTTGAGAGGAAATGAACCCTTTGAGAGGAAAAGGCTCTGTGTTAAGTCTAAGCCGAGTGCACGTTCTTCCTCTCACCCGTCAGCACCAGATGCGATGCTAATTTGTACCTTGCCGACAGACGCTGCGG
Source organism: Peromyscus attwateri (assembly GCA_902168425.1). Taxonomy (NCBI): domain Eukaryota; kingdom Metazoa; phylum Chordata; class Mammalia; order Rodentia; family Cricetidae; genus Peromyscus; species Peromyscus attwateri. Next base: position 35,139 of record CABHPP010140203.1, read on the forward strand.
CTCTGCCGCCGCGCTCGCCGTGGGGTTTGGGCTCCAACTCAGAAACTTGGGGCCACGAGGGCACTGAGGAAAGGGCACAGTGAGGCAGCTAGGCAGAGAGCGCCTCCCAACAGACACTTGGGGGTGTTGATGAAAGGGCACAGTGAGCCAGCCATGCCAGAGCTCCATCTCCCTCCTGTAGGAGAACACCAGCATCAGGACCACACAGCAGGCAGCGACAGAAGCATTCTGAATGAAGAGCCAGGCGTGAGCAACTGCAAACGGAAACGCACAGGGCCCGCTGTTTACCGGTGGTTTTAAGAGGCGGATCACAGCTACCTAGTCACCACACAATGCAGAGCCATTGTGTCTGACCACGTGCTTGTGCCCACCAGTCTCATCATTTCCATCAGCGACTCCAGGCTTAGGTAGGACTCAAAAGGCAAGCTCCGCGATCGATCGCCAAAGCCTTTGCAACACAATTTAAAAAACGGAAAAACCAACCGGGCAAAACCAGAGCTGAACTTTGCAAGTGAAGGAAGGCATGTTGGGCAAGAAAGACGATCCAAACAAAAACAAAACAAAAACCACAAACAACAGTCAAAGGCAAAACCAACCAACCAAACAAACAAGAAAACAAAACACAAAACCAAGTTCTAGCTAATTTAAATAACTCGAACTTCTATGGCTACCTCGGACTCACCTGGATTTAATCTCTAATGGAGGTTTATCCATTGGGCCTAAGGAGTAATGCTCCGGTCTTAAAGCAATTGACTTTTCTATGATCTGTCTCTCCAAATCTGCTGGGTGTGATAAAAACAGCCTTGCTGACTAGTCATCAAAAGAACCGCACAGTTTAGCAAGGCCTAGGTTTTTACTGGGTAAGGGAGATTTTGTGAACATACTATCACTAAACATTAAAGGAGATCTCAATTCGAGCAAGTCTCTTGATGCTGAGGCTAGGTATCTGGTACAGGGGAGATCTTTTACACATAGCAACTGTCTTGACTGAAAATAAACATATGTACTGACTGCATAGGTGACACTAGACTATTAAGAGAAAACATGCTTTCTAGTAATTCAGTACTAAGAACTTGTACTTGGTAAGAACTAAAACCCTAAGTCTGGTGGTGGTGACATGTAGTCGGAAGGTTTCTCCAGTCCTGCAGCTGTTCAGACCCAAGTAAACACATAGAGGCTTATATTATTTACAAACTGTATGGTCTGTGGCAGGCCTCTTGCTAGCTAGCTCTTATATCTTAAATTAATCTGTGTTTTGCTCCGTGTTTCATGGCTTACTGGTCTGCTGGCATGTTGTTCCTTGGACAACAGGCTGGCATCTCTTCTGCCTCTGCCTTTCTTTTTCCTGTCTCTCTCTCTTGGATTTCCTGCCTGGCTATAACCTGACTCGCCATAGGCCAGAGCAGCTTCTTTATTAACCAATCACAGCAACACATTCACAGCATACAGAAAGACATCTTACAGCAGTGGCACATGCCTTTAATCCCAGCACTAGGGAGGCAGATGCAGGTGGAGCTCTGGTCTACAGAGCAAGTTCCAGGACAGTCAGGGCTACATGGAGAAACCCTGTCTAGGAAAACGAATCAAAACAAACAAGCAAGCAAGCAAGCAAACAAACAAACATATATATAAAACCCCGTTTAAGGGCTCAGGTATGTGACAGAGTGCTTGCCCAGCATGTGTGATGCTCTGAGCCTGATCCATAGCACCGCACAATAATCACCAACTAAATCACACTGATGTGTTTAAAATGGAGAAATTGAGAATGTGACCCAAAGCTGAACAACTCTTTCCATGGAGTTTTTCAGTTAAGCCCCATTGCTATTTAGCACAGTTTGGTGATTTTATTTCATGATGTAAAGTCCGGAAGCTGGTGAGGTCATAACCCGTCACATGTCATCTGCATCCCAGAGAAAAGTGTTACCTTTATTTCTTGGTTTCCTGTCAATCCAGTCACCAATTAAAACCCCAAATATTAACACAGAGCCGGCCACCACTAAGCCAAACACCACAGTAAGGAGAAGACTGTGTCCATAGAGCTCTATCAGGAACACAGACATAGCAAAGTGCCACATTCTATCTCACTGCAAGACAGAAAAGGCAAAGCTTTAATCACTGAGAATGGTGGAGGAAAATTAACTCCAAGAAGATACATTTGCCCCAAAGGGCACACCAACCTTAAAAACAGAATATCAAAAGCATACTTTGATGGAGAGTAACTCTGACTTCATTTATGCACTGTATTTATGACCTTAAAATTTTTTAAAATCAAAAGCAGAAAAGAACAAATAAGCTAACAAGAAAATATCAAACACTTAGAAGAACAGGAAATCACCACCACCAGGACACCCTGAGAACATCTGTAGGTCAAAAGCAACAGATGAACCAGCCCTGGAGACCTGTTTGCTTCAGAATATCAGCCGCAAGAAGCACTTTCTACAGAGCCTGGAGTACTTGGGACCACACAAGTACTTGAAACGGGGGTGAAGGAAAAGCAAGGCAGTCCTTACGTGGGCTCACACCACAGTCCAGCTGTCTCTTATCTGCAGGGTCCAGGAGACCTCGCCTTAGACCTGGATTAATCAGTGCTCACCAGCATTATCATTCCCTGCTGTGGGATGGTCTGTATGTCAAATTGCTCTGATTGATCAATAAATAAAACACTGATTGGCCAGTGGCCAGGCAGGAAGTATAGGCGGGACTAACAGAGAGGAGAATTGAGAGAACAGGAAGGTGGAGGGAGACACTGCCAGCTGCCGCCATGACAAGCAGCATGTGAAGATGCCGGTAAGCCACAAGCCATGTGGCAAGGTATAGATTTATAGAAATGGATTAATTTAAGATATAAGAACAGTTAGCAAGAAGCCTGCCACGGTCATACAGTTTGTAAGCAATATAAGTCTCTGTGTTTACTTGGTTGGGTCTGAGTGGCTGTGGGACTGGCGGGTGACAGAGATTTGTCCTGACTGTGGGCCAGGCAGGAAAACTCTAGCTACAATTCCCATCAGCAATTTCAGCCTGAGGTCAGGGACAAACAGCTAGTACCCTCCACGCATCTGAGAAGGGACAACTGCAGGCTTTTCGAAAAGGAAAAACGATTATCTTAGGCTCCAAAGTACTCTTTTTTTTTAAAAAATTTATATTTTATGTATGAGTGCTCTGCATTCATACTTGCACACCAGAAGAGGGCATCAGATCTTATTGCAGATGGTCATGAGCCACCATGTGGGTGCTGGGAATTGAACTTAGGACCTCTGGAAGAGCAACCAGTACTCTTAACCCCTTAGTCATCTCTCTAGCCCCCAAAGTACTCTTGCAGTCACTTTTAAACAGACTGTCCAGCATGTGGTCAAAGACAGCCAGTCAGAAAAGGCAAGGGAAACACTGCAGACGAAATCCACAATGAGCAATAGCAGAGACAGGCCCCCAGAGGAGACTGCACACATCTTGGTTATCAGCCACAGGCTGTAAAATAATGGTTATTCTATCAAAAGCAAGGCCAAGTCTGACAATCTGATCAGGGAGTCAGAAAGCATTTAAAACAAACAAACAAATAAACAAGACTTCTAGAGCTGATCATAGAACAATAGAAGCTAAAATTAAAAGCTCAACTGTTAGCAGCTGGATACGGTGCCGTACACCTGCTGCAAATCCTAGCTCTTAGGAGGCAGAGGCAGGAGGATGGAAGGTAGTAGATTAGATAAAACTCAAGTCAGTTTAACTGTTAATATATCTGAAGAAGCAACTTAGAATGAAGCCCAGAAAGATAAAATGATAAGAAGACGAGAATACAGTAAGGCCAGGTAGAAAGAAAACACAGTACATAACAGACTTAAATAGAACATTAGTTACTGTTAGGTCTCAAACCTGGGACAAATGGCTGAGATACCTATTAACATATCAAAGCAGACCCTGGCTGCCAGGTTCTCCCAGCATCCCTCAGTCCCTGCCTGTTACAGGGTCCTCTTGGCTAAAATACACACCCCCTAGCAAGGTATGAACTCTCCAGCCCAGGGGCTGGGCTGCCCTCCCTTTCCCCAGCCACTCTTCCCTATATAATCCAGCCATTATGGCAATGACAGCCCTTTTTAGCCTTTACCCACCTGGCCTCTTGAGCTCCTGGTCTCCTGGCTTCCGCCTCTCCCCTCCCCCTCTCAGTCTCACAAGGCTTAGGGTTGCATGTTCACTCTGGTCTCTCCCAGATGTCTCTGCCTCTGCCTATGCTTTCTCTCATTTCTACAATAAACCTTCTCCTCCACCACACCTAGGAGCAGTCATGTCCTATCTTTTTATTTCTCTCTGTCTCTCTCTCTCTGTCTCTCTCTCTCTCTCTCTCTCTCTCTCTCTCTCTCTCTCTTTCTCTCTTTCATTCAGTTATCTGAAGAACCAGCCTGCCTCCATTTTAGGCTTAAAAGCCATCTTATAGCAAAGACAAACTAGATTTGTTCCTGTTTATGATTAAACCTCTGTTTCTCAAGGATTGGGCTACGCCCCACCTGTAACCTTAACTACAAATGGTTCTGTACTGCATGTTCCAGGAATAGCAATCATGTTTTTGTTTCAAAAAGTTGTTTATAAACATCTTGCAACCCTACCTCTGTTTCAAAAGATTATATGATCACTTATGACTACCTTGTTATGACTACCTATTGTTATGTCTACTTTGCAACCATGTCTTTGTCTCAGGAGGTCATTAGGACTAACTTGTCATGATGTTCTGCTTCTGTAACCCCGCCTATTTTGCCTGTCAAATCCCCATTTGGAAACCGCAATTCCTGAGCTATAAAAGCCTTATCATCTCCATATCCAATGCTGACCTCTTGTATCCCACCTTAGGGGAAGGCACCTGTGTACATGAATTTAAAAATCTTGCTTTAATTAATTTGGCCATGATGATTTGGGTCAGTGGTCCTTTCCTATCTTTGGGGTTAGCATACTAACTAGTAAAGGTGAACTAACTATGCCAGTTAAAGGCTAAGGTTGACAAATGGAACTTTACAATATAACTATATTCTGTTTAAAGATAAGTATTTCTAAAATAATAATAATAATAATAATAATAAACCATAGAAGTAAAGGATGAGTAATGATGTAGCATGTAAATGTTATCCCACAGAAACTCACATCATTAAATTCACATCAGGCAAAGCCTACTCCAGAGTTTAAAGCTTTACCTGAAGCAAAAGGAATCACTTTATACTGATGAAAGTTTGATTCATTAGAAAGCTATACAAATGCCTGTTTCCCTTGTATCTATGAACAGGGCTTGAGGATATACCAAATTAAAGTGAAAAATGACAGTCACTGTTGTTAAGTCCCTATCTAGCTCTTCATAATTGATAGAATAAGAAAATAGATAAATATGTATTACATGTGTGTAGTGTGTGTCTGTGTGTGGTCAGCCTAAAAGTCATATCATAAATGTTGCAACAAATTCAGAATACACATCATCTAAAGCACACACAGCATATTGTGAAATTAGCCATACGATGGGGAGGGGGGGGGTTGTGTTACCCCTGGACAAAATCAGAGCTCACAGAAGGACATGAGCTAGGAACAGCCTCTGGGGGGGTTCGGAGAACAGCGGTGCAAAGGTCTGGGGAAGAGAGAAGGCACAGAGAATCTAGAGGTTAGCGGGTGAAGTGCAAACTATGGGTGATGAGGAACTGGTGTGACACTCGCTCTGTAATTCCCTCACCCAGGAGGCTGAGGCAGGAGGGTTGCCATGAGGAAGGAAGGAAGAAAGACACATGAGAGAGAAGGGGGCAGCATGTCTCTCTCTTGGATGTGAGCAGTGGTCCCTGACTCATTCCCACTTCACCTCTACACACTTTTGGTCTCTCTTCAGCATTGCAGCCAGGGCGGTGGAAAACCAGGGCACAGAGCTCTGCTCAAAGCCTCCAACATTCCTGTCTTACTCAGAGGAAAACCCCAAGTCCTTCCAATAGCTCAAAATGTGCCATTTCTGACTCTTCCCTCATCGTTCACTACACTGCTCCCTTTGATGACTCCCCGCTTCAGGAAGCTCTTTCTTGCCTTTGCCTCTTCCACTTTCTGCTCCCTCTGTCTGGAATATTCTTCTTCAAGGCGTGACTCCACCAGCCTTTCACTTCTTCATCTCCTTACCTGAAAGTCCTCTTCTCAGTAGGTCATCTCCACCCACCTAGTCTGAAAAATATATGCTGGAGCTGGGCAGAGCGGCACAGGTGTACTTCTGACTACTTGGAAGCCCAAAGCAGAGGAATCATTGGAGTCTACCAGTTTGAGACCAGCCCGAGCAACAAGGACACCTGACCCAAGAAAGAAAGAAAGAAAGAAAGAAAGAAAGAAAGAAAGAAAGAAAGAAAGAA
>CABHPP010140204.1:8289-20425 GCA_902168425.1 Peromyscus attwateri
GAAGAAGAAGAAGAAGAAGAAGAAGAAGAAGAAGAAGAAGAAGAAGAAGAGAAGAGAAGAGAAGAGAAGAGAAGAGAAGAAAAGAAAAGAAAAATACAATTCAGGATTTTTTAAAGTGCTGTGTAAGAAAAAAAAACTAAACTGTTGGTACCAAGGAATGTATGGTAAAATTCATATCCCTACATTATTTGTTGATATTATAACTTTAAATTATGAAAACTTTCAAATACACACAGAAATAGAAAGAAGAGTGTAATGAGTTCAGAACACACCTGGAGAGTGGGTAGGGGGAGAATTTCCCACTGTCTCCCTCTCTGCCCTCAGGTTGTCTGTGAGCCTCTCCTATTGACTGAAACTAGCCAGAGGCCGTGACAAAGAATGCTGGGAGTTTCTGGGTTAGGCCCTGCAGTGAATGTGGAGTCCCAGCTTTCCACCCTTGCTCCTCCCTCTGAGCTTAGCCAGCCTGCTGAGGGGTCAGAGAATGGGAATGAGAGCCAATGGGCCCGTGTCTGGCACATTAACAGGGGCTCGGAAGCCCTCGCAGAGTACTACTGGGGCTATATAAAAATCCACAGCCCAAATGAGCTTACGGCATATCTTCTCTTTCTTGACTGTTAAAATCATGCTAAAGACTGCATCATAAGAGAACACCTTTGTGCTGAGTTGTGTATATGGTAGTTGATGGTCTTTGACTCATTTTACAACATCTGTCACTTTTCAGCAGTAAAATGACATCTGCCTACTTCATTATCTGTTGACTCTTGTGCCCCTCCCTATCCCTGATAGAAAAAGTCTGTGAAGAGTGGAAACCTTTGTTCTTTCCATATGATGATGGGGGCTCAGTTACCTAGGGCGATACCTAGGAGACAGATGAGTTTGGGGAAAACGGCAGGAACTGGGGGCATAATTGAGGGGGTGGGGGAGTGACTTTGACTCACTCCATGGCAGAACCGAGAACTGAGTGCTTCGTAAATTCCAGTTGAATGAATAAGGTGACAAAGAAAACAAGCATCTTTCCACTTGACAAGGTTGCCTAAGGGGTGAGGTGGGGCATGATGCCAGCCCTTAGCAGACACAGGGCCCTCAAGAAAAGCCCAGGTAAGTGGGAGCAGGTGGAGGAGGGCCGTGGGTAAGCCCACTGGACTGAGGTCTTATCCACACCAAAAGGAGGGTAGAAAAGCCGTCTCATTCATGACCAACCAGCGTGGTGTGATAAGCAGGAGCCTGAAGCTACAACCAGTCAGCCATGCTGCTTACTGGTTCTGCACCCTATCAAATGACCAAACTCTCTGGGCCGGACTTAGTTTATCTTTAAAATGGAAGTAATCATAGTGCCTCTGTGAGCAGAATGAATTGTGCACTTGTAGATGCTTATTGATGCTGGGGTCTGGGACTTGTCCAGACTCCCTGCCTCCTGGGTGCCCTAGCGTCACCGGAGCTGTCCACAGTGCTGAAGAACTCTCTTGCCTTCTCTCCCTCTCTCCTATCCTCAACTCTCCCTTCCTTTCTGAGGTGGCTCCCCAGAGCCCTGGGGTCTGAACAGATTCAATTTTCCAAATGGTTTCTCTGGGCTCCTAAGGGGGACAGAGAGGGAACGAGCCATATCTGAGGCACTCCCCAGACAGGAGTCTCAGGAAGCCGTCAGACAGCAGGAGCGGTAGCCAGGGCACTACATTGAAAACCGGAGGCCCCAGGTCAGAGAGTGTGGCCTCTGAGGACCCGGTGTGAGAAACTCAGGACTGACAGTGATGCAGTGTCCACTCTAAAGGCCCACCATGGCAGGTGAGTATGCTGGGAGCATGCCCTGAAGAGAAGGCCGGGGTCAGGGGGGTGACCCTGGGCTGATAGGAATTCTCCGTCCATGTCCTGTAGGCTGCTGTCACTCTTTCTGGTTTGGTGTCTTCATGCAGACAAAGGCTTCTCCATCTCGGAGTTCCAGGGCTCTGATGGGAGCCTTTAACTCTGTGTGCTCTGCCTCATCAACCAAGCAGTGGCTAACCCTAAGGCCATCTCCAATTCTAAAAATATGTGAATCCCATCCCCACTTCAGGTAGCCCTTGCAACTATTGTGGCCATTGCAGAGGGACCAAAGGAGCCTACACCCATGGGGGGAATATTTGGAGGAGAACACGGCTAAGTTCAGAGACAGAGATCCCCGTCTCTAGGTGTTCTACTAGCACGTGGAACATCAGTGCCGATGGACGTTTAGAGACTTAAGATGCACACTGAGCTGTCTTTGCACAGTTGAGGAAACCAGGGCACAGAAAGGTCTGGACTGTGTGCTGCAAATCAGGGCCAGAGCTACAGTGAAAGGCTGCCCCTGGCCCCTGCTGTGTCCTACAGCTGTCCTGCTAATGTCGGGAGCCCTCTGAGTGTCTCTTCAGGCCATTGACTGCAGGATTCTGGAGGCTCTGAGTCTGACCAGCAGGATCTCAGGTCAGGGGTCCTGCCACTGTTTTTCAGGACCAACGTGCAGCCTCCTTTCCGAGCTTCAGTGTCCTTATCTGGACATAGAGGGATCGAGTTAGGTATCTACATCCTTAAGGCTCTGATGCTCCATATGATAGATGATAGATGAATAGCTAGATAGGTTAGATAGAGGGAGAGGGAGAGAGAGGGGAGGGGGAGAGGGAGAGGGAGAGGGAGAGGGAGAGGGAGAGAGAGAGAGAGAGAGAGAGAGAGAGAGAGAGAGAGAGAGAGAGCAAGTTCAAGCATGAGGATTTGGTGGGTATTGATTCTTTGGCTGGAAAGTTGGAGGCTAAGTTCTGGTTCTGATTTAGTCCCACCTTTTGTGAGACCTTGGACAAGTCACTATCTATCCAGAATAAATTTCCTCCTCTAAAAATGAGAGTTAAGAGTCTCCTTGGAGCTCCCAGAAAACTCTGAGTCAGGGACGATTTGGGAAACAGACTGTGAGGGAAGTGACTGCCACTTTGACCAATGAAGGCACATGTTTTGGTTCTCATCTAGAGATAAGTGAAGACACTGTATGGCCAGAGCTCATCCCATAGCCCCGAGGGTGAGTGGACCTCAGCTGGATGCTAGGAGGTCACTTTGAGCATCACAACAGGGGGCGTCTGGGTCCGCAGGGCTCAAGGCAAACAGGAGAACAGCCTTTCATCCTCCAGCCTGAACTGGAGAAGCAGAGTTGTTGTAGGTCTCAGTGGGCAGGGCAAAGTGTTGACCCTACACACTGGAAACTCCACAGATGGAGTGGCTGAGGCCTTGCAGGAGGCTGAGACTCAGCCTCCTACCTACTTCCAGCTCAGCTCTCTTTGCATCTTCTGCCTCCCTGCAAAGATCTGAAGATGGTGGGGTGGTAATGAGGAAGAGGAGAGGCGGCTCCATTTAGTAAGTGCAGAGTGCTCATCCCCACCACACACACGACACATTCTAGTTTCCACAGTCCACCAGGTAATGATTTGCACCTTCGTTTTGCAGGTTGGGAAACTGAGGCTCAAAGAACCTCAGTGTCTAGCCCAAGGTTAGGAGCTAGTAAGTGAGTCTTCTATATGGTTCCAAGGCTCTTCTCTCTCAACATCAAACATTATTTCTAAAGAGCTGCCCTATCCAGACCCTTTTTTATGTCATTCAAAGAAAACCTTCCCTTCTCTTGAGCTACATCTCCAAGTGTAGGGTTAAAGTGAGCTCTGTCCGCTCTAGGAAGCCCTCACTGCCCCCTGCTCATCCCCACTCATCCTCGGTCTATGGTCCAAACTCATAGCTAACTCTTCCCTTGGCTGAGATCTGCCTCCCTACTCAAGTGGCTGTTTCCTGGGGGCCAGAACAGATCTTATTCTTTTCTGGGGTTCTCAATGTGACTACATAAATGGTGTGGACAGGAAGATAGCTGAGCCCTATGGATGGAGGAGAGGCTATAGCAAGTTTTCAGCAGAGGCCAAAAAGGGTTTCAGGGTGGGACCCAGAGCCTCTAACAGCAGATAGAGGGGAATGACAAGGAATGTGGATTTTGTGCCATGAATCAGACACAGAGCTCGGGTGAAAGCCAGCCCTTGCCTAATTCTGAAGCTGACCTATTAAGCTCTTCAGCTCTCTGTGAGTCCCTGCAGGCCACTGGCTACAGAATTCTTGAGACACTGAGTCTGGCCAGCAGGGCTTTATGTGGAGAAATCTTACTGATGCTTTCTAGGATAAGACAAGTATACTCGGAAGGAAGTCCAAGCATCCTGGTTGAGAAGGTCATGTTTGAGGTGGAAGAGGAGCTGAATGGACTTGGCTTACACCCCATCTTTCTACTAACTCCATGCTAGTTCCTCCAGTTTCTTCCTCTATGCAGTAGGGTACAGAAGCCATTTGGTCCAGGCAGGTCTGTGAAAGGTGCCAGGAATGGAACACACATGTGTAGTGTGAACAATGTAGCCCCAGTTCTCTTGGACACACCCAGCACGTAAGCTACAGCACTTGGCACATGCGCTTTGCTCCCGGGGCCTTGGACCCAGCATCCAGGACCTGTGGGTAGAGCTAGGCTTGTAGAGAACAGTGGCAAGGCAGGGAGAGCTTGGTCCTCCTAAAGATGAGTGAACGAAGAAACAGCCATCGCAGGGTGGAAGAGGTAGGACACGGAGTCCCTGAGCACTGGCATTATGCCAAATGCTGTCCATGATGCCATTTTGTCACCACAGTAAGACTTCTGAGCAGTTTTGCAGTCCGTATTTTCAGAGGAGGAAGATGAGGCTCAGACAGCCTCGGAGGCTAGTCGGCACGGGGAGCCAAGGGGTTGGGTCTCAATGCTATTTCTGTAGGCAATGTCTTGTTTGAGCTCCAGCCTGGGACTCAGCTTGGACATCACAGCTCTGGGCCAGTCCTAGGGAGTCCTTCAGATCATGGCTCCAAGTGTCTTATGTACCAATATGAGAAATGGCAGAAAGGCTAGACGCAAGGCTTATCCACACTCCTCCCCCAGGACTGCAGCAGACCCTCCACCTTGAATGCCAGGACTGGACAGCACCATCCAGGAAGACCTGCCTGCCCTGCCAGAGCCCATGGAGACTCAACATCAGTCATCTGAGGACAGCCTCTTCCATATCAGCTCTCTCTGTGGTATTTTGGGGTGTCCTTCTGTGGGCTGACTCCGTTTCTCTGCCAGCATGGGCAAGAGAGACCTTTACCCTTGGGGTGCTGGGTCCCTGGGACTGTGACCCCATCTTTGCCCAGGCACTCCCCAGCATGGCTACTCAGTTAGCTGTAGATCGAGTCAACCAGGATGCCTCACTGCTGCTGGGCTTACAGCTGGATTTCAAGGTCCTCCCCACAGGCTGTGATACCCCTCATGCCCTGGCCACATTCGTGGCCCACAGGAACACAGTGGCTGCTTTTGTGGGTCCTGTCAATCCTGGATACTGCCCAGCAGCAGCCCTGCTGGCCCAAGGCTGGGGCAAGTCCCTCTTCTCCTGGGCCTGTGGGGCTCCAGAGGGAGGAGGTGAGTTGGTGCCCACATTGCCTTCTGCTTCCCATGTGCTACTGTCTGTCATGAGGCACTTTGGCTGGGCTCGCTTGGCCATCGTGTCCTCTTACCAGGACATCTGGGTAGCCACAGCTCAGCAACTGGCCACAGCATTCAGGGCCCATGGGCTGTCCATTGGACTGGTGACCTCTTTGGGACCCGGAGAGAAGGAGGCCATGGAGATTTGCAAGCAGATCCACAGTGTGCATGATCTGAAAAGTAAGTATGTCTGGGTCCTATTGGTGAAATTATTAAAGCCACTCCACATATTTAAAAGGGAGATTTATTTAGTGGCGTAACTTACAAATGAAGGGATAGGTAGGTTGTGGGTTCTGGGAAAGACGCAGCACAGTCCAGCGGTGTTCTCTGGAGAACTCTCCTCGGTCTACCTCTAGCGTCCAGGGTCCAGGAAACAAGAGAGCGTGGCGCATCCGGATCTTGGGTCTTCAGGGCCCTCTCTTGGCTCTGCCTTGTAGGCGTGATAGTTACCCAAGCCTCAATGGGGGTTGGAACTTCCAGACCAAAGCTGGAATGGCTACCCACTACAGGGTCCCTCCCTGCTGTAGGCAGCTTGAACTTCACATGGCCACAAGGAAGCCCTGTCAATATCAACTGGGCTGAGCACTTGTCAAGTATCTGGATAACAACCCTCTAAGTTATCCTTGATGAAGGCTTCCTTTGGCAGCCCAGAGAGAGCAAGGAACTTGCCACACAGTAGTCAGTCAGATCCCACAGGATCATAAGCTCTGGTTCAAATGTTGGTTGTGAAGCCCAGGGCATTCTTGGCGGTTGCCTTTGAAATAAAAGTTCCAGGAATATAACAAAGATCTAATCATGACTAGCATTATAAATAAAACAAACAAACAAACAAATAAATAAATAAGTAGGGGAGAATAAAAAGAATAGAATTGAGAATGAAATAAAATAGAACAGTGTGTGTGCATGTGTGCACAGGTATGTGTGCATATATGTAGCTCTTAGAGCTACTTTCATTATATCCCACAGGCTCTGATCTGTTGTATTTGCATTTTCACTTGATTCTAGGAATTTAAAAAACTCACCCTCCAAATTCTTTGATTATCCATTCATTGTTCAGTACTGTGTTGTCCAATCTCCGTTTTGTACAGTTTCTCTTGCTATTGATTTATAGTTTTATTACATTATTATCAGATAGAATAGATTTATTTCAGGTTTTTTTTTATTTGTTAAGAGTTGCGTTGTGTCTCAAAATGCAGCAAATTAGTCATCCACTGTTACTGTGTTAAGATCAATCAGCGCCTTTACATCCAGTATGATTTGTTTCATGAAACTGGGCGCACCAATGTTCGGTGCCTATCTGTTCATATTTGCAGTATCCTTCTAATAGATCATCCTTTAACCAAATATACTGACTTTCTTTGTCTTTCATGACTTTTTACAATTTGAAGTCTATTTAGCTAGGTGTTAGAATTGCTAAACTTGCATGCTTTCCAGTTCTATTGACTTGGAATATCTTTTATTATCCTTTCACCAAAAGGCTGTCTTTGTCAGTGAGGGGTGTTTTTTTCTAGACAACACATAGATGGGTCCCTTTTTTGTTCTTTTGTTGTTGTTTTTTAAAATCTAATCTGTTACTCTATGTCTTTAACATTCAGGATTTTTACTGAAATGCAGGCATTCAATTCTGTCACTTTGTTATTTTTGTAATATTTGGTACTTTCCCAATCCTAAATTGCTTATGTATCTGTCTAGTGTAGTTTATTCTTTCTCGTGTCCTCATGGATGTGTTTATCTTTCTCATTTGTGTGTCATGCTAGCTAAGTGGTCATGAATGTCTTTGCTTTTGTTTTACATAGAAGGATAATATGATAGCTTTGCTGGGTATAGTAATCCATGTTCTCAGTTAATTTTCTTTCAGGGATTAAACTACTGTCCATAACCTCTTAGCTTTTAGATTCTCTGTTGAGAAATCTGCTATTATTACAATAGACCTGTTCTAGATGTGACTTAGTGCTTCTCTATTTCAGCTCTCAACATACACTCTTTGCTCTGTATACTCAGTATTTTAACTGTGATAGAATATGGGGATGTCTTGTCTGTCTGGCATTCTAAATGCCTCCTGTATCTGGATAGCCCACTAGATTTGGGAAATTTTTCTGTTGTTCTTATTAAATATATTTTCCATTCATTTAACTTGAAAGTCTCCTTCTTTATGTCCATGACTCTCGGATCTGGTCCTTTGGTGGCACTGAATTGGTCTCCTGTGTTCTGTTCACACTTTCTTATTATCTTCACCACTGTCTGAATATTTGAATTCATGTACTTGGACTTCAAGACCTAATACTCTGTGTCTTAACTTGATTCATTCTGTTCTGAGGAGTTCCACTAAGTTTTTATTTGAGTTACTGAACTATTCAATTCCAATATTTGAACTTGACCTTTTCAGCATTTCTTTTTAAATTAATAGTGATGATGATGATGTGTATGATGTGAATATGTGGATGGTGGATGCCCATGCCATGGTACTCATGTGTGTTCTGGGGACTGAGCACAGGCTGCCAGATCTGCGTCACTGGGTGGCAAGTGTCTTTACCTACTAAGCCACCTTACCCACTATCCTTTCTCCGTGTTTCTTTGTATTGACCCCTTTCATATCCTGCACTGACTTATTCCATTTGCTGTTTATTTGTGTCCTCTTTTAGCTCATCCAGTAATTTCTTTGTAGCCTCTTTGATTCTTTTGAACATTCTTACAATCATGCTTTTGAGCTCTTCATTTGGAATTTCATCTACTCTGTTCTCTTTGTGGGCCCTTCCTGTGTAATTACTGATTTTCAAACAGTCACTTTGCCTTGGTTTTTCACGTTTCTTGTGTTTCAGTGTTGGTGCTTATGCATCAGATATTAGGTTGTTGATTGGATTTTTTTCTACACCTATTATTTCAGTGGAAGCATCGGCAATGTTTAAGTGAGCCTAGATTGTAGCAGAACTGAGGTGCCATTCCCTCTGTGTTTCAGTATTTGGACCTTCAGCCCATGTGCTCAGGGCACTGGCCCTGGTCCCCATATTTTTTCAATGTAGCTGATTCTGACAGCAGATACATGAATTGCTACTAATAACCCAACAACTAAGACATATCTTCACTCACAGAAAACTCAAAACTGTCACGGTTAGTCTTTATGAGTGGGACCAAAGGTTCCACCTCTCCTTGCTGGAGATGCTTGGTTCAACATTTGAATACTCAGTTTTGTGAAATGTACCCTCCGGCTGAGCTCTGGGGACGTGGAAGCAACAGGCTAGGTCTCAGAGGCTAGAGCCTGAACAGAATAAAAAGGAGATGACCTGCTTGGATGTGAAGAGGGTTTCCCAGGGGATGTGACATTAGGGTGGGACGGAACAATGAATGGGAAGTCAACTGCAGAATAGACATGAGGGAGGAGCATCCTAGACAGAAGTGCCAGCCGGTGCAAGGAGTGCTGGGAACACACCTCACGCACGGCCAAGGAAGATAAGGGGCAATTCGACTCCTCATGGCTGGAGCAGTGTGGGAGAAGCTAAGGAACCCATGAGACCATGCCTCAGCCCCCGTGGCAGGGAACTGAGTTCCAGCCATGATGCTGAGATTCGTATGCAGAAGGCAGAATGGTGAGAGGCACTGTAGGATTCCATGCTGGCCCTATTATTGTGTGCCCCCTGGTAAGGCCCCCAAACCTGTCTGTGCTTTCAATGTTCTTTCTTTCCAATGCTGTGTGCTTTTCAATAGTTCTTTCAATGGCATGAGGCAGTTCATAGGGGCGGGAAGAGGAGATGGACGTAGCCAGTCAAGAGAGGTGCCCTGCGCTGGCTTTCTCCCTAGTTGTGTGGTTTTTAGCTCTCTTGTGGCCAGGTACAAAATAGTGCTTCCAACTCCCCACTAAGAGAAAAGGCATGTTTGGGGGACAGCCCCCAATAGTACAGTGGCAAAGCATGTGGGATATGGACACAGCTCTCTGTCTGCCCATCCCAGTGGGTCTTTCTTCAGGGGCTCCTCCCACTGTTCAGGTTTCAGACAACTCATGACCACCAACCCAAACAACACAGCCACTCAGGGTCTCAGCCAAGGAAAGCACTCCACCCAGGCTCAGACCTCTGTGTGATGAGGGCCTCAGGCCCCACAGGAGTCCTCCGTACTTCTGTGGTCACTCCATATTCCTGGGTTTTCTAGGGAAAAGGATGGCAATAGGAACCTGGCTTCCTCTCAGCCAATGGTGGCCTTCTCTGCCATGGTTGCAAGTCTGTCAAGGACCTGAAGTAGGAAGAGAGCAAAGGAGCAGAGGAGGTCTGTGTGGACTTTTACCCTGGGTAGGGTCCCCTCTGTCTTGTGCCTGGGGAGCCAATTGGACCCCTTGTTACTGAGGGCTGTAGTTGGCATTTCCTCACTGTGAAAAAAGTACCTGAGAGAAACAGCTCAGAAGGAGGGAGGCTTATTTTCAGTCACAGCTCCTGTTCAAGGTCAGCTGGTTCTCCTCGCTCTGGGCCTGAGGTGAGCCAGGGTATTATGGTAGTGAGAGCATGTGGTAGGGGTTGCTCACCTCATAGCACCAGGAACCAGAGTCAGAAAGGGTGAGGATAACCTCCAGAGGCATGGTCCCAGGGATCCACTCCCTCCAGCGAGGTCCCACTTCCCATCACCCCCCAACAATGCCACCATTATAAACCCATCCATGGACTAGTGTAGATGAAGGCAGAGCCCTTCTAACCCAATTGTCTCTCAGTGCTTAGACCTTTAAGTGTCACTCAAGGCCACAGTTAAGGTCACAGGCTGATTATGAATGAAGCAAAATGTGGTCAATCAGACAGTGGAATATTATACAACCATGTAAGTAACGCAGTACTGACACACGCCATGACCAAGATGGACCTGGAATGCTCTAAGTAAAAGAAGTCGGACATTAAGGGTCCCATGTCAGATGAATCCCTTTAGAGGAAATACCCAGAGAAAGCAATCCATTGAGATTGCAATGGACTAGGGGGAAGGACGGGATTGACAGTGGGGGTGATGAATATATCCCTCAGATAAAGTAACAGGGATTTTTTTCTCTACAATTTTCAAATGTACCCAAACTACCAAAGCACGCACACTTAAGGATTTGTTTTCTAACATGGAAATAATCTTTTTTAAAGTAATTTACTTATTTTTATTTTATATGCATTGGTATTTCTGCTTTCATGTATGTCTGAATTGAGTGTGCCAGATCCTCTGGAAGTGGAGTTACAGACAGTTGTGAGCTGCCATGTGGTTGCTGGGAATTAAACCCGGGTTCTCTGGAAGAGCAGTCAGTGCTCTTAAGCTCTGAGCCATCTCTCCAGGCCCTGGAAATCATCTTATTAAAAAAAATAAGTATGATGGCATACACCTATAATCCCACACAGACTCAAGCAACCTGAAGTACATTGTAAGTTCATGGCTAGTGTGGACTATATGACAAGACTCTATTTTAACACACACACACACACACACACACACACACACACACACACACACACACATCTCTTTAAGTCTTATAAACTGGTAATGAGTCCTGGGCTCCAGTCTCAGCTCTAGTACTAAGGTTCTTATATGTTCTAGAGAAACTCATAAACCTCTCTGTTACAAAATTTCCTCTCCTGAAAATTCAATAATGATAAACATACATCTTCACGCTACTACAACTTTTTCTTTTTGAGACAGGATATTGCCATGTAAGCCCAGGCTGACCTTAAACTCACAATCCTCCTGCCTTGCTGTCTCAGTGTTCTGAGTGCTGGTGTTACACATTATACATGCGTGTATATCACCACATGCAGTAGTGAATGACTAAATACAAAGGCACATGGGGACAACCATGGGAAGCAATTAATTATCAGGGCCTGAGGGGCGGGGTGGATGAGAAGCTGGCGCAGGTGCTGTGTGGCATGCTAGGGTGGAAGGTCGGAAGGGTCATCTTAATACAAGGGTATTCGCCATCGAGAGAATTTTTTTTTCCCACCTATATTTGGTGGCCTCAGCCATAATGGCTATGGGGTCAGACTGAGGTCAAATCTCACTCATACCCAGGATGCTTAGGGGCTGGGGTTAGAAGTGTGACCACAGATTTTAGCAGCTCTGAGGGCCTTAGGATTTGGGTTTCTGGCAAGGGCTGAAGGGTGACCCTGGCATGTTCTTTCCCAGTTGTGGTGCTGTGCATGCACTCGGCACTGCTGGGGGGCCTGGAGCAGAGCACTCTGCTGCGCTGCGCCTGGAAGGAGGGCCTGACAGATGGGAGACTGGTCTTCCTGCCCTACGACACGCTGCTCTTTGCTCTGCCCTACCGCAACCGCTCCTACCTGGCCCTCGATGACCATGGGCCTTTTCAGGAGGCCTACGATGCAGTACTCACTATCAGCCTGGACTCTGGTCCTGAGAACCACACCTTCACTGCTACCAAGATGAGTGGAGGGGCTACTTCCCACCTGGAGCCAGAGCAGGTGGGTGTTTCAGGTTCTCTTCAGCCTGGAAGGTGGGGCCCTGAGCCAGTATATGTGTGCATTTTACCCGTCGGAGGCCTTCCCAGCCTGGGCTAGGGACCCACCAGGCTAGCCAGCCCCACCCCACTGTGGCCACATGACCTGTGTCTGTCTGCCTAGCCCATATGTCTGTCTATCTATCTATCTATCTATCTATCTATCTATCTAT
>CABHPP010140204.1:20525-47008 GCA_902168425.1 Peromyscus attwateri
CTATCTATCTGTCTGTCTGTCTGTCTGTCTATCTATCTGTCTATCTTCTATCTATCTGTCTATCTATCTATCTATCTATCTATCTATCTATCTATCTATCATCTATCTGTCTATCTTCTATCTATCTATCTATCTATCTATCATCTATCTATCTATCTACTCTATCTCTGTCTCTCCATTCTTCCCTTCTGCTGTGTTGTGACTTCCAGTGACAGTGTACTCAGTCCCCGTAATTTGAATTTCCCTCTGCTCTTTCTCTTGTGACACTCCACTTCTCTTGACTCAAACCTCTCTAGCGAGCTGTGAAGACTAAAGGAAGAAGGTGTTGGGAGAGGATTTTTCGAGGTCACCACTGTGAATCTGAAAAGTGCTAGTGGTAGGATGTAGCTGCTGGCTTGGTTTTGGCTTATGGGACTCAGCTGAACTCCAATGCCTGCTTCGTAAGGAAGAAAAAGAGCAGTGGCTTGAGGTGGTGACAGGGATGCAGGTGCAGATGGAGGCTATTCATCTTTTAGAGATGTGAACTGAGTCTCTCATGTGCCACCAGTCAGGTGTCAGGGACCCGGTGATAAAAAAGACAAGCTTCATCCTACTGAGGAACACAAACAATAACCAAAAAAGGAGATAAACAAATTCAAACAGTGATGGTTCTGCCAAGAAAGTAGACAAGGATCAAGGGATGGAGCGAGGTTGGAATAGAGGAATGGACAATGGAGACAGGATGGATCTAAGAAGGCCTCCATGAGGAGATGACTCCTGAGTGGAGCTCTGAGGGATCGGGAAGCATTCAGATGAGGACCTGAACAAAGAACAACGAGGTAGAGCCTGCTAGAACCCAGACTTTTGCTTTTGGAAGGTTTGAGATGCCTACGATACATGTGAGTTAGAGGCGGGACAATAGTGGCGGCAATCAAGGAGGCGGTGAGGCTGCTCAGTGGGGCTGGGGTAATGTGTGACCCAAGAGTGGACTGTTGGGGAAGAGGACAACAGTCTAAACAATCCTGCAGGCCCCTGAGATGTCTAGGGTGACAGGATGGAGGGCTTTCTCTTCCACAGGTGTCCCCACTCTTTGGAACTATCTACGATGCTGTCATCCTGTTGGCCCATGCCCTGAACCGCTCTGAGAACCATGGAGCAGGGCTCTCGGGAGCTCACTTAGGGGACCACACAAGAGCTCTTGATGTGGCTGGTTTTAGCCAGAGAATCCGGATGGATGGGAAAGGCAGAAGGCTAGCCCAATATGTCATTCTGGACACAGATGGTGAAGGAAGCCAGTTGGTTCCCACCCACGTTCTGGACACAGGCACATGGCAGGTGCAGCCCCTGGGAAAGGCTATACACTTTCCTGGAGGGAACCCTCCAGCCCATGATGCCAGCTGCTGGTTCGACCCCAACACACTATGCATAAGAGGTAATTTACTGTCCACCCACTAAGCTCTCATCTGTCTAGTTACTCATCTGTCCACCCATCCATACACCCATCCTTCCTTCCATCCATCCACATACCAATTCATCTATTCATCCATCCATCCATCCATCCATCCATCCATCCATCCATCCACATACCAATCCATCTATTCATCCATCCATCTTCTCACCGGCCTACCTATTCTTCCATCCATCTACCACCAACCCACCTATCCCTCATCTACCCACCCACACACCCATCCGTCAGTCAACCTATCTTATCTCTTTATCTGTTTACTTACCCATTCTTCACTAAAACTCTCTATGTGGATAGTCCTACAAAGTGGGGAAGAGCAAATATAAAGAGGAGCTATGACCTTTCACGGGAGGCCTGACCAGTAGCTGAGAAGCACTAGGAGACCAGCAAGGCCTCCCTTGGATGATCAGGACTAGAGATGCCCCCTAGATCTCCTAAGTGTCCCACAGCCTTATGAGTAAGCCGTTCCCCCCATAGACACCATTAAAGAACTGAAGTTCAGAAAGCCTTGGCGGCTTGCCAGAGTCACACAAGAAGTCAGTGGCTGAGCTCATGCTGAACCCAAATCTGCTGACTCCAAGTACAGGATTCATTTTCCTTATTCCATTGGGGAGTATGGGGCAAGAGGCCCACACAGTTCTGATTTCTGTCATTCATCCATCCTGGCCATCATCCTTTGTGACACATATGACTATGAACACGGAGAAGTGCACACACATGTGTACAGTCGCATATGTACAAAAGCACACATGATCACTATGGCAGCAGTGACAGGCTGACCAGGCTTCTATAGGTCCCTGTCCTGCCTCAAACTTTCTCTGCCTCCGTTTGTCTGAGGCTCAGCCAACCCTGCTCTTCCAACCCTAATCTACAGACACAGCAACTCCTGCACCTTCCCAGACACCCCCCACCCCAACAGGCCTCCCTTGACAGGAATGCTTGTATTCCTGACCCCAGTGCCCACCTCAACTTGCCTGACCACATCTGCTCTGTAACGTGTGTATTTCTAATCATAAGCAAGCACTCTAGCACTGAGCTACACGCCCTGCCTCCATGGTCCTTACACATCAGCTCTTCCCCTGAGTACATGCTCAGAGCAGCCTACCCAGCCAGGCAGGGTCATCCACCTTCTAGACTGAACGGGAATACCAAGAAGCCTCCTGGGGAGGGAGGGGCTAAAGCCCTCACCTGCTCATCTGCCCCTCTTTTCTTCTACAAATAGTGATTCCGGCCTCCTGTTGCACCACTGCTCACTCTCAGGAGAAGGGGAGAACAGAACACAGACCCTGCCCTCCCACTGACAGTCTTGAAGACAAAGCCAGACCCTCCGGGGGCTCCAGCCTAGGACAGGCAGGGGTGGCTAGAGACCTCACAGGGACTTGAGAAGGCAGTAGCAGGGCTGTGAAGGGATGCTCACTGCTTTACTGACGCCTGTCTTGCCCTGCACAGGTGTGCAGTCCCCGGGGGGCCTCCTGACTCTGACACTGGCCTGTGTCCTGGCACTGGCAGGTGGAGTCCTTGCTTATCTCATCAGGTGAGGCTGGTGGGCCTGGCTCAGGCTTTCTGTGTCCCTGTCTCATGGGGGCCTCCATTGGCAAACTACAGGGGCTTTTCCCATCCTCACTTTCTGATCTCAGGGCCCACTGCCTCCTTTCCCTCCCTTAGCTTCACCCCAAGAAGAGCCAGGAGCCCTGGCTGTCTCCTGAGAGGTCTGTGTGAGGCTTGAGGAAGAAACCTATGATGCTGGATGAGAGTCTGCCTCTGAGCGTCAGGCTCCTGTTTGTACAGTGAGGGGCTAGTCAGGTCCATCCCAAGGATCCCTCACCTTTGCAGACATCTCCCCTCATGTGCCTGAATTCAGATGCTCCGGAGCCTCAGCCATATCTGGAAGAGGGCAGCCGTCCATTCTCACCTCTAGCAAGGCCTCAAGGAAACTGGTCTATGCACCAGTAGACCAATCAGGTCCTGGGAAGTTGCAGACCTGAGCCCAAGGCCAATAGGCTCTGTGTAGACAGTACTTGGTGCCTGCCAGCCCTGAAACTGGCACTGAAGGAGATGTGGGAAGACTGGGAGGTGGGTGCTGAGTCAGAGGCAGGGCCAATAGCCTGACTGAGGCCCTACTGTCTCCCACTTCCAGGTTAGGCTTCCAGCAGCTGCAGCTGGTGCGGGGCCCCCATCGGATCCTGCTGACAGCACAGGATCTCACCTTTCTCCAGCAGACCCCCAGCCGGCGGGTGGGTGGGCAGACCTGGGCAGGGTGGGCAGGTAGGCAGTGGGGCAGGCTGGGTCTGGCCTCTTGACCACCCCGGCACCTGTCCCAGAGGCTGCATGTGGACGATGGAACTGAGTCAAGAATCGTGGTGGAAGGTGGGAGCCCAGGGTCCGTGATCCAGGGGTCAGCAAGGAGCCTACCAGCCCTCCTGGAGCATACCAATGTCGCCCTATACCAGGTGAGGGCTGTCATCACCCCACACCAGGCCTGGAAGGCTGTGACCAGTTTGGAAGAAGCCAATCAAAGACACAGTCTTTGGCTTCTGGGGTCCCCATCTGTTGGGACTTTCCTGGTTCCCTTAGCACATGGACAGCAGCCCCAGAAAGGGGAACCAGAACACCTAGCTCCCACCAGCATGGTTCCTGGGCTGACCTTGGAAATCACAGCCTCAGCTACTTAGCTTTGGCTTTGGCCCAGATCCCCCCCCAACCTCCCTGCTCAAGCAGTGAGATCTCTAGTCCCTAAATCCCAGAGTGAAGGCAGTACCCAGCCACTGGCACCTCCAGGTAGAAGCTGGGCCTCCAGCCGACAGGAATCTACGGAGTCAAAGGTCAGACAAGCAAGATTATGGCTGCTGAGAACATAGCCATTTTTCAGATGCTGTTACTCTCAAGTTCAACTACTTACTAACGTGTGGTTCTTTGCCTATGGCTGCCATGGCAACTGAGCTTGGCTAATTGTTTCCATAGGAAGCAGCACAAGGCTCTTGTTGCTTATTTTCCACCTTTTCGCCCGGGCCACCCCACCTTTTCCTTTTCCTACCAAAAGAAGGCTTTAATGACGCACAAAACACAATAGCCAACAGGCTGCAGGTGAGGCTGTGCCGAGGCAACCCACCAGGGACCAGAGCAGAGGGCTGGGACCACACTGAGCGCTGGGTCTCGTCCTCTCCAGCACGTCTCTCACGTTTCTTCTGGAACCCCTAGTCACAGCTTGGGGATCCCAGGTACCTGAACCCTTCATGGTAAAGCTGGCCTCCTGCTGGAACCTGCTTCCTGCTTCAGTCTTCATCTGTTGGCAGCCTGGCTGCCAACCAGATTACCTACCCAGGTCACAGGGCTCCAGGGAGGTAAAGTGAGGGGTGGGCCTCAGGTCCACCAGCCAGAGCCTGGCCCTGGACCTCCCTGAGTCTCAAAAAGAGTCTGCTTACTGCTCCCATTGACCAGGCTATGCCCAGCTCAGAACACAGAAGAGGGTGCACGTGTAGGGGAGACACTAAGCCCAAGGGGTCGTGGGATTGTCCTGTGATCACCAGCTGAGAGCTAAAGCAGGCAAACGTTTGTTCCTTTTTGTTGTTGTTGTTTTTGAGTGTTCATGTCATGTTTATTTGTTTGCTTGTTTGTTTGTTCATCTATTTATTTATTTATACCTTTTTTTCACATCCGGACCATGGTTTTCCCCCTCTTCTCCTCCCAGTCTCCCCCCTTTTCCTCCCCCGACCAATCTACTCCTCCTCCTCTGTTTCTCTTCAGAAAAGTTTTTTGGTTTTTGTTTGTTTGTTTGTTTGTTTGTTTGTTTGTTTGTTTTAGTCAGAGTTTCTCTGTGTAGCCCTGGCAATCCTGGAACACGCACTGTAGACCAGGCTGGCCTTGAACTCACAGAACTCTGCCTGCCTCTGCTTCTCCAGTGCTGGGATTAAAGGTGTGCGCTACCACCAGCTGACTCAAACTCTTGTTTTGCTTCAACAGGGAGACTGGGTGTGGCTGAAGAAGTTTGAAGCAGGCATGGCTCCTGAGCTGCGGCCAAGTAGCCTCAGCTTCTTGAGGAAGGTAGGACCATAGACAGAGGGGTGCAGAGGGCCAGGGAGGCACGTGCTCAGACACCCTCACTGGTCTGGACTGGTCCCTACTCCCTGGGCATGCTTCTGGCCTCCGAGCGTCAATCCTTTCACTGTTATCACTGCCTAGTGACAGCGTCTCATCAGTTAGCCATCAGCGCAGTCACCATCACACACACCAGCATCCCTCAAGCCATGTGAACGTCCCAACACAAGCCTCTCCATAACTGTGTGGCACAGCTCTTCCTCCCCCAGCAATGGAATCTGGGTACCACCAAGGGTCCTCAGCCTATGTCTGCCTCCCTGTATCCATCTCTGCATCTGTTGTTTACTCTATGCAGGGCAGAGTTCTGGGCTTAGGAGAAGGGGTTCTGTTTCCTGAGGGAGCTTCAATCACCATCATGGACTACACAAGCACCTTCCCCCAAGATTATCACCATCAAAGAGGCACATGGGAGGGAGGGCAGAGCCCAGGAAGACCTCCTGCTGTCCTGCCTCCATGGAATACCTGGCTTCCCTGTAAGGTAGAGCCAATACTACCCAGCCCAGGAGAGTTGTGAGGATGACAGGATTTGTATAGAACAATCTAGCAAGTGGCATGCCTTTGAGAAATGGGGAATCTCATCAAATTGTGACTTTTGTTATTTTTTTTATTATACCTAGCATCAGCTGTCTGAAATGAAATTCAGAGAGATTAAGTGTCAGGGGCGGTTAGGCATTTCCCTGTAACCAGTGTGAGAAGGAGGTCCAGTGACTGGGGGCACTTAGGCATTTCCCTTATGGCCAGTGGGAGCAGCTTCTCTAAGAAAGAAAGGTCTTATGTGAGGGGTCAACCAAGTTTGGGTGTTGCTTGGGGATAGCCACAGAACTTCTCAGAGCCTTTACTGTGCCATGCTGGTATCTACCGGTGTATAACAGCGTACTCTAAAATGCAATGGCCAAAAACAACAATGCTTTTCTACCTCATACTTTTGTAAGAAATTTGGTTAGGACTCAGTTGGGTGGTTCTGTTCGATTTTGTGATGGGTGGAGAGGGGTCTGTGGGGCTCAGCTGTCAGAAGTTGGTAAGCCGTGGCCTGTAGGTCACATCTGACCCACCGCTTGCCTATATAAATAAGTCAAGACGCAGCCACACTCTCTCCTTTGTGTATTTTCTCTAGCTGCTTTCCCACCACAGTGTCAGGAGTGAGTTTTTGTGACAGGGATGTGCAAAGCTTAAAATATTTATTATTGGGACCTTTTTAGAAAACGGTGTGGTTTCTTGGTTCAGGGGGCCTAAAGAGCTCCATCACAGGCAGGGCCAGTGAGGACTGAGCCCGGGGATCTGACTTCTTCCTTATACTCTAAAGGCTGTCTACTGGTCTCTCCAGACTCAGGGAGGGAGAACATGCAGGCATTCCTCCCCACGAAGTTGAGTTCTGAGCCATCTTTGTGAAGAAGGCCTTGCCAGACAAGGGTTTGATCTGCCCAGGCTGGGCCCTCCTTGGGGAGGTTGCTTTCCTTCACTGCAAGCAGGAGCCCTTCTGCTCCCCAGCCTCCTGCATCCTGTGGGCTGCGGGAGAGGGAGAGGACCCGATAGTGTTCAGATCAATGGCATCAGTCAGCTTGAGAAACAGACCCAGACCTGACTCTGTGGAGGTAGCTACAGCTCCTCCATGCATCCGTCCACGATGCTGCCACTCATTGTTCATTCATTCATTCATTCACTCTTCTACCCATCTATCCATTTATCCATCAGTGTGTCTATCTGCCCATCCATCCACCTATTCACTCATCCAGTCCCTGAATGTCTATATTCATCTACCCATCAGTCCATCCATTCAATTATCCACTCACCTATTGACCCATCTATCTATCTACCCACTTACCCCCTTGTCTATCTGCCCATCCATCCACCTATCAGTTCACACCATCCACACACCCCATTACTCATCTGTCTATCCCAGGGCCTTGATGAAGGGTCCCCAGGGGCCTCTAAGGTGCCTTTTGCCTCTGCAGATGCGGGAGATGCGGCATGAGAATGTTACTACCTTCCTGGGCCTTTTTGTAGGCCCTGAGTTCAGTGCGATGGTGCTGGAGCACTGTTCCCGTGGCAGCCTGGAGGACCTGCTGCAGAATGAGGCCCTGAGGCTGGACTGGACCTTCAAGGCCTCCCTGCTGTCTGATCTGATAAGAGTGAGAGCCACCCCAGGAGCTAAGAGTTAAGGGGAGGGGTGGGAGATGGGATGGGCTCAGATTTCCCACAGCTTTCAAATCTGATAACGCTGGGCTGGAGAGATGGCTCAGCAGATAAGAGCGCTAGCTGACTGCTCTTCCAGAAGACCCAGGTTCAATTCTAGTATCCACAAGGCAGCTCACAACTGTCTGTAACTCCAAGATCTGAAATCTGACAATGCAAAAAATGAGTTGAGGCCAGAAGGCCTCTGGGTCCTGTGGACATTCCATTGTCCTTCTCACTCCTCAATGACCCCATATGTCCCCTCCCAGGGTATGCGGTATCTGCACCATCGGCATTTCCCCCACGGGCGCCTCAAGTCCAGGAACTGTGTGGTGGACAGTCGTTTTGTGCTCAAGATCACTGACCACGGTTACAAAGAGTTCCTGGAATCTCATTGTTCTTCCAGGCCTCAGCTAGCCCCAGAAGGTCGGCTTGGCGGTAGGGGGGCCCCAGTAGGGTGTGATATATTGGTGTGTGTGGAGTAAGGAGAGGAGGAGGTCTCTAGTGCCCCACAGTTTCTATGTTGGGACCTGGAATTGGTGGGTTTTCTGATCTGGAAGAACCTGAAGCCCTTAACCTAGGTCCTCTCAGGTGCAGAGAAGGCACCAGAAGACCCTTTCCTGTGATTGCAGAGCTTCTGTGGACGGCTCCTGAGCTGCTGCGGGGCTCTGGGAAGGCCAGCTTCAAAGGTGATGTCTTCAGCCTGGGCATCATCCTGCAGGAGGTACTCACCCGAGGCCCACCCTACTGCTCCTGGGGACTCTCAGCAGAAGGTACATGTCCCCCTCTGTCAGGGCTCCCTGGACCTCAGACTGCTCCTGCAGTTGCCCCCCACCCCCACCGCACCCCCACCCCACCATGTCTGTCCAGCCCCAGAGATCTGTCCTATAGCTTTTCAGGGGACCTCAGTCAGAAAGGTGGGGCAGGGGCACAGCTGAGCTCTTGATGGATGGTCTTTTAATTCATAGAGGCCTGGCCTTCCCCTTCCTCCACCGAAGTCCTGCCCATTTCAGGCCTGGGTTTAAGGGGTCAGGGAGGGGTGAGATAACAGACTTTGGGGGCCATTTGGTCTCCTGCCTCACATCTGCCTGCTGTGGAAAAGAAAGACCACCCAGATGGGCTCCCGTGTTTCCAGGTAAGGCCCTCCAGGTAGAACCTTTGGGCGCAGGGATCATGGACCTTCAGATAGGGCTCAGTCCAGGCCTGCTGCTTCCTGGGATGTGCTTTCTCCAGCCTTGGAAAGTGCAGGATCCAGAGCTGAGCTTTGGGAACTAGGCCTAAAGCTGCTTCCACAACCATTTGCCCCACAATTTTGAGTAAATCCCTTTTTCGGTCTAAGCCTCTGTTTCCTTATCTGTAAAATGGGCACCAGGGTGCCTGCCTCACATAGTCACTCTGTGTGCAGCTTTGCACTCTGAATCAAGGACCTGAAATATCTAGTTGCTCAGTAAAATCTGCCTGGGTGGTTTGGGGATGGGCTAATGGGAGTCTCACATTCTCTCCTGTATCCAACATGTTGGAGGATGCCTGTGTGCACAGGGCCCTTTGAGAGTTCCAAGGCACTCTCTGTAGTGCTCCATCTGATGCCCTGGGAGGTGACCGATGAGCCTTTTTTAAAGAGAAGATTTAGGTGATGCTCAAAGCAGGGCAGGAGCCTCTCAAGGAGAGGAGTGGGGTTTGGCTGGTGGTCTCCTCATCCAGCACGACATTCTTAGGGACCAGGTGAGCAGCCTTCGACACAGAAGCCAGCACTGTTGAGAACAGAGATGCGGTGGATGTGAACAGTAGCCCTGGCACAGCAAGGGGACCCGGGGACCAGCCCAGGGCCGTTGTTCGTATCATGCTTGCGTTGTTTATCCTGGATGATTCTGAAACCCGGGTCTGGGAGGACGGGTCACCCAGTAAGATGCTTGCATGCAATCATGAGGACCCGAGTTTGGATCCCCAGCACCCACGTAAAAAGCTGGGTGCGGTGGCGCAGCACTAGGGAGGGAGAGACAGGAAGAGCCCTGGAGATTGCTGGCCAGACAGTTTAGCCGAACTGGCAAGCTCCAGGTTTAGTGAGAGGGGCTGTCTTTAAAAATAAGAAGGAGGTCGGCTAAGGGAGACATTCAACATTGATCTCTGGCCTCTACATGTGTGCCATCTGTGCACATGCGCCCCCAGCCCCCCCCCCCAACCCCCCCCCCCCCCACCGCGCCCCGTACACAGAATGCTGGAGCCTCCACGCTGTCTTCAGCTTTTACTATCTGCTGACTGCAGAAACTCCCGATGACAGACGCTATTCAGAAATCTGCGATGCTTTGAAATGGATTTACGTTTCATTCATCACAATGCAGTCGGCATGCTTTTAAAACACAGCTGCGCGTGTGTGCGTGCTCTGTATCACTTCCATCTGCACGCACTTCTTTGTAAGCACACAGCCTCTCAGTGTCTGTGGTCTGAGGCCCTTGGAGTCTGATGCCTGAGGCTGGGACCCTCTAGACAGGCTGAGTGGAAATCAAGCCTACTGTCATGTCTGCTTTCTACTATCCTGTATAGGTGACCCCCTTCACCCTGTGAGCCTCAGTTTACCTGTTTGTAATGCTGGTCATTAATAGCCAGTGTGTGGTAGCACAGACCTGTAACTTCGGCATTCTGGAAGCAGAGGCAAGAGGATAGAGAGTTTGAGTACAGCCTGAGCTGCACTGTGAGTTTCCGACAAGCCATGGACTGCCCTGTTTCAAAAACACAACAGTCAAGGCTAGGGATGTAGCTCAGGATGTAGCGCTCAGTAGAGTGCTAGCTTCGCATGAACAAAGCCCTGGGTTTGAACCTCAGCGTCGTATAATCAGGTATGGCGGCGCATGCCTGTAGACTTGGGATGCATGAGGATCAGAAATTTAAGATCATCTTGGGCTATGTAATAAGTGTGAGGCCAGGCTGGGAGAGACCCTGTCTCAAATGAACAAGCAAACACCTACCCAAAACCATAATGAGACAGTGATCTCTCACTGTCCCCAACAAAGTGGCCAACCTATGGTGGGGAGTAGGGGACTGTAGAGGAAGAGACTCCATGAGGGGAGGATCCCAGGCCTTCTGGGAGGTTACCCTGCTACGGCCCAACCTGTACAGAATGTACACAGATGACGGAAGTCCCACGTTGATCTGAGGGCTCGGACCTTGAGCGAGGAGCCCAACCCCTCTTCTTCTCAGACTTGATGAACTCTTGGCTTTGCCAGAGACGGTTGTCTGGGGTGGGGTGTGGGACTGAGGCATAGGGAGGTAGAACCAGAGAGCTAGAGCACTGGGCTCTGTGGCCTTGATGTGTGGGCCTCACCTGGTGGAGCAGGAATGTCTTGGGTGATGAAGGCTGTATTCTCATCACTCTTGTGAGAAGTGGTGTAGTCTCTGGGTGTTGAGATGGGTATGGAGAGCTGTGCTGTCAGGTTTCAACCACAAGGGTGGGAATTGCCAGTGACAGAACAACAGCCTTGGGGAGAGCCTGACAGGTGCCAGCCACTACCTTCCCCACCTCCTCCCTCAGCACCTCTCAAGAGGAGGCCCTCTGACCCCATTTCACAGATGAGGAGACTGAGGCTGAAGGGATTAATTACCATATTTGCCAATCCATAGAGAGTGGTAGCAGATTTGGAACTGAAACCCAGCTCTCCTGGCCCAAGTCTGAGACCCTTCCTCTGGCCACAGCTTGAGGCAGGTCCAGGAGAGTAGCAAGTCTGTGTGCACTGACCAGCTGTGCAGGAGACATGGAAAGTCCTGGGAGCATTCCTAGGGCCCAATTCCCCCTTCCCTGCC
This sequence comes from Peromyscus attwateri, assembly GCA_902168425.1. Classification (NCBI taxonomy): domain Eukaryota; kingdom Metazoa; phylum Chordata; class Mammalia; order Rodentia; family Cricetidae; genus Peromyscus; species Peromyscus attwateri. Next base: position 32,032 of record CABHPP010140204.1, read on the forward strand.
CTACCACAAGACCCCTCCCATAATCCCTCAGGGCATCTTGACCCAAGGTACCCGTGGGGTTTGCTGCAGAGATCATCCGGAAGGTGGCATCTCCCCCTCCTCTGTGCCGGCCACTGGTGTCCCCTGACCAGGGCCCCCGTGAGTGCATCCAGCTGATGCAGGAGTGCTGGGAGGAAGCTCCGGATGACAGGCCAAGCTTGGACCAGATCCACACGCAGGTCAGTGCTCCCCAGAGGTGCAGCTGCTTCTAAGCACTCCTGTGCACAGGCCTGGCTTGGCCCAGTGCCGGCCTCATGCATTTCCAGGGCCCAGAAATGATGGGTAGTCATGGGACACAGGCCAGCAGCTCCACTCTGAGGAGGACAGTTGTGGAGAGAGTGCCATGTTTGCCAGCGCTATCCTGAGTGTCCAGCCTTTTCTCAGTCACTCCATCTTCAAGGCAACCCTCTGAAGCACATTGCCATGGTCTTGGCAGAGACGAGTTCCTAAGGGACCTGACCAGCTGACCTGGCTGTGTGTCTGAAGAGCTGTGGGGGAGCCTCACTCAGGACTCAGGCCCCCTAGCACCTGAGCAGAGGAGCCTTTAGTGACTATGGAGACAACCTTGGTTCCCAAGTCAGTGAGGAGGAGATTAAATGGGCTCTGGGGTCCCCCTAGCCTGATTTGGGACTGCAGTGGGAGGGCCTGAGACAAGCCTGCACAAGTCATGTGTGGGCCTGACTGAGCAGGGTTGTGCTCCTCCAGGGCCAGCCCATCAAACCCAGGGGCACAGCTCTGCATCCTGTTCTGGTCTCATAGTCCCCAGCCACAGCACTGTTACCAAGGTGAAGTTCAACAGGTCCGAGGGGCAGGTGAGGAGGGACAGAAGCAGCAAGGCAGACAGAGACAACATACAGGGCTCCTTGGGACACTGGCACATACCCCCATGCACACTGTAGCATCATGGGTAGCACCCACTTCACAGATGACCATCTGGAATCCAGGGTTAACAAGCTCCAAGGCTCACAATGATGGGGAGGGGGTAGATGAGTTAGAATGAGCCAAAGGTTCCTGAAACACTGGGCTGCCATCTTCCTGGGGAGGATAGAAGTCATCCTAGCTAGAAAGCCGGGAGAGGAGGCACTGGCCCTGAGTGAAGGGCGACTGTGAGAAAGGCCGCTGTCTGAGGCCCATGGCAAAGAAGGCTGTGTGGACGCGCACTGTGCTTGGCATGATGAAGGGGGGATTGCACCACACAGCAGGGAGGGCTGGGGCAGAGGGCTCAAGCAGCTGTGCCTGCTTTCACCTGCTGTTTCGGGTAACTGACCTCCCCTGTTCTCTTACCCTCCTTCTGGAGGGCTGGGAAGAGGTGTCATTTGCGGCCACAGTGTCCTGATATGAAGACCCAAAAGAGGCTTCTGTCTGCTTGGCAGTGGCAGGAGCTGTGTGTCTTTAGAACAATGGGTTTAAGCCTCCGTTGTCTGCCTGGGCGTTGGTGGATTGTGTGATCTATGTTTCCATTTTGGTTTCGTTGCTAAGAAGCTTGTCTCTAAATAATGATCAGTTTCTACATGGAAACCTCACTCCTGGATTTGACCTTTTTTTTCTCTCTTAATCTTTAGTTTTCTTTGGTCCTAATGCCCTCAGATATTTAGAGAGGTAGAATAAAATGGAATTTTATATATTCTATTTATCCATTTGTCCATCCTTCCATCCATCCATCTGTCTGTCCATTCATCACTTATCCATCACTCATCCATCCATCCACTCATCATGTCCCCATTCATCCATTCATTCATCCATAATGACTTTATCTATCCACCCATCTATCTGCCTTTGAAAAGAACACAGAGAATCCTGCTTACAAAGTCACTATGAGACCGCATGTAATCTAGCTGTATGTTTGTCGATGATAATGCTTGTCTGGACACAAATTCCTCTGCTAAGCTTCTGTTCCTACTTACCCACCCCATCCAGAGGTTCCCCCACATCCCTCTGAGCCCCTGTGTCCTGCTGATTCACATATCTGCCTCCACTTCAACCCATCTCCCCAGGCGGAGTTCTGTCTGGCTCACTCCCCAGTTGTGGGCAGGAGGCACTGATCCTTATGAGTGAAACCAAGACCTTGTTCTCTCTCCAGTTCAAAAGCATCAACCAAGGCAAGAAGACGAGTGTTGCTGACTCCATGCTGCTGATGCTGGAGAAGTATTCCCAAAGCCTGGAGTGCCTGGTCCAGGAGCGGACCGAGGAGCTGGAACTGGAGAGGCGGAAGACAGAAAGGCTGCTCTCACAGATGCTTCCTCCGTGAGTGGCCGGGGGATGGAGTGTGCTTCTACTTTCCTCTGGGGCTCTAGAACTTGGGACGTGCTCAGAGAACCTGGCCTCCAGTTCATTCCTACTTACTGTGTGAGTGCACACACACACACACACACACACACACACACACACACACACACACACACTGCCTGGGGGCACGAAGGTCTTTGTGCTCACAGACATGCACTAGGTTCTCAACCTTCCTAATGCCGTGACCCTTTAATACAGTTGCTCATGTTGTGGTGACCCCCAACCATAAGATTATTTTTGTTGTTACTTCATATCTGTAATTTTGCAACTATTCTGAGTCATAATGTAAATATTTGTGTTTTCCCATGGTCTTAGGTGACCCCTGTGAAACGTCATTTGACCCTGCAAAGGGTCACAACCCACATGTTGAGAACCACTGCACTAGAGGAACCTAGAATGTTAAGCACATACGGTTGTTCCTTCAAGGAAAAGAATACAAAACCCCAGGCTGGAGCAGACATGCTTTCTAGCCTGGTGACCTTTGTACCAGAGCTGGTACCTGACTCTCCCCCAGACCTTCTCATAGAATTGTCTTCCTCAGTCGCTCTATAGAACCCATCTTTATGGAAGGTGTCACATGCACTTTACAAAGAGTTTCAACATAGTCAGGTCTCATCTGTACTTAGCTTATTTTGTTCCTCAAAGAGATGCCCAACATGTGAGGCTTGACCCTCAGAGAAGTTAAGATTTTTTTCTTTAAATAGAAGCGGAGGATAGGAGTTTGATCCTCTCACCCAAGGAGTCTCGACTGTAAGTGAGAGAGTGAAAGAGACTGATTCTTCTCAGTCCTCTAAGGCAGAGAATTTTATATGATTATTGAGGTGTCTGTTAAAAATCCAAAGGAGCAAAATACCCAGATCAACAGCTCTGCGACTTTGTACAGGTGACTGTAAAATTCAACCCTTGGTTTCCTGACTAAGGAACAAGGGGCACAAAATCCTTGTCAGTTATTTTGCAATCTGGACGGCAGTAATGTATTTCTTGGACCCTCTTCAAGAGGACTGTACTAAAGAAGAGGATCCTCCAGACACATTTTGGCAAGGGCGAGGCTTGCTGAGGGCCGCGGGGCTCCCACCCTTGCTGAAGCGGTGGCAGTGTCGCTAAGGAGCTGCTCTTGAGGCTGTCCCTGGCCCCTTGTGCCCAGCTCGAGGCTCCAAGTTCCAACCATGCCCCAGGCCCCTTCCCTTTTCCCAAGATGCAAAAAGGGAAAACATTGAGGTAAGAAATAGTGATCCAAAACTTACAAGGATGGTAAGCCTTTAGACTCCCAAGGGCAACCCCCAGCCCCGGAATCAAGGAAGAAATTGACCCAGTATGGATTTGCCAGTATGGCTTGACCTTTCATGGGGAAAAATTAAAACAGGCCCATGTTCTAGTACAGAAACAGTTACAATGAGGGCATATTGAACCTCCAGTCAGTCCTTGGAATTCCCTTCTTTCTGTAATTCACAAAAAAAAACAACAAAGAATAATTTTCGACTGTTATGTGATCTCAGGAGCATAAATGCTATTATGAAAACAGTGGGTGGCCTCCAGCCAGGGCTCCCCACTCCTACTGTGGTTCCTCAAGGACATTAGATTCTCATAGTTGACTTAAAAGACTGCTTTGTCTATATTCCTTTACATCCTGATGATCAGGAATATTTTTGCATTCTCTGTTTCCACTTTATTCAGTCAACAGCCAAGGACCCAATGCCAGTGGAACATTTTACCACGAGGGATGAAAAATAGCCCCACATGGGGCAACAGTTGTGGGGGTCTCTGTGACCTTTTCAAGCATCAGAGCGACCAGCCACTGGAGGCAAGAAGGCAGTTTGGGGCAACACCACTCAGTAGCCAGCGTTGGTTCAAACTTTGGGAGTCTGACTCCAAGTTGTTCACTTCAGGCATATTTAAGCACAACACAATCTGGTGAAGAACTATTCTTGTGAGGATTAACTAAATCCTGCACGCCCAACAAAGCGTACCTAAATCTCCTTGAGGAACAAAATAAGCTAAGTACAGATGAGACCTGACTATGTTGAAACTCTTTGTAAAGTGCATGTGACACCTTCCATAAAGATGGGTTCTATAGAGTGACTGAGGAAGACAATTTTATGAGAAGGGTCTGGGGAAGGTCAGGTACCAGTCTGGCCAAATAGATTGCACAAAGGTCACCAGGCTAGAAAGCATGTCTGCTCCAGCCTTCTGGGTGGAAAACAGGTTTTGTATTCTTTTCCTTGAAGGAACAACCCTATGTGCTTAACATTCTAGGTTCCCCTAGTGAATGTCTGTAAGCACAAGCAGCTTCATGCCCCCTATTCATTTTGGCACTTGAGTGCACACATATGAGGACAGAGGTCAACATCAAGTATCATTTCTTAGAATACCTACCATGTTGGTTTTTGAGATAGAATTTCTCTTCATGGTCTACAATTTGGGCTGACAAGCTATCCCACAGGCCTTCCGGTCTTTGCCTCGTCAGTGCTGGAATTATAAGCATGCGTACTACTCTGGACTTTTATGTGTGTTCTGGGAATCAAACTCAAGTCCTCACTCTTGCACAGCCCCTTTACTAACTGAACTATCCCCCCACCCCAGCCTCATTTCTTCTCATTTATCTAACTTATTTTTCTAGCCTTTCTCCATGCACTGGGCACTGAGATATGTAGACAAGTGTTGAGCTCCTACCGCCCACACCTTGGGAGCAAGGAGTGGCCACAGAGCTCCTAGATCACTGCCAAGAAAGTCAGGACGGGTCTGTACAGCATAGCTGGCACATTGGTGTAGTCGGAGGCTTTTCTCCACCCCACCACATTCTGCACTCAGTTCCCAAATTATCACTCAGAGGCTTATATTAATCATAAATGTTTGGCTGATGGCTCAGGCTTATTACTAGCTAGCTCTTACATTTAAATTAACCCATATTTCTTATCTATGCTTTGCCACGTGGTTCGTGGCTTGTTACCTCATTTTTTACAGGTCTTGCTTCCTTGGTGGCTGGGTGGTGTTTCCCCGACTCCTCCCTTCTTCTCCCTGTATCTCTGTCTGGCGTTCCCACCCAGCCTTATTATGCCTGGCTCTAGGCCAAAACAACTTTGTTAGCAACCAATGAGAGACATACATATTCACGGCACACAGATGGACATCCCACAGCACACCAGCCAACCAGGAACAGCCTCCCAAGTGTAAAAACAGGGTCCTCAGCTGGCCCCTCTCATCCTTTCAGATCTGTTGCCAATGCTCTGAAGATGGGGACAACTGTGGAGCCAGAGTACTTTGACCAGGTCACCATCTACTTCAGTGACATCGTGGGCTTCACCACCATCTCAGCCTTGAGCGAGCCCATCGAGGTGGTGGGTTTCCTCAACGACCTCTACACGCTGTTTGACGCTGTTCTGGACAGCCATGACGTGTATAAGGTGAGGACAACCAGAGACTCGCCCTCTCTTCCTCCCTCTGCAGCTGCGCGCTGCAAATTTGTTTCTGTCCACATACCTGTGTGTTTTCGTCAATTAACTGTTGCTGTGTAATGAATAATCTCAAAGCCCAGTAGCGTACAATGAAACCATTGGTTATAAGCCTCAGAATGAGCTGGAAGACACTCCTGGACTCACACACGTCTCTGGCTAGCTGCGGGCAAGGTGGGCATCTTTATACTCTTAGCTTGGTTTTCTGCATCTCAGGAACCTTGACTTGAGGGGTTCAGCTCTGGCCCATAGTCTCTCTGAGATGGTTCACATGCACGGCTGGGTTCTGAGGGAGGGCAGAAGCATGCTACCTTCTTGAGCTCTAGCCTGGGATTCGCACACTGCTTTTCTTGACAAATTCTGTTGGTCAAGGAAGACAATATGGCAACACTAGATGTGGATGGGAGCTGTTGTAGCCACATTGCAGGGATGTGGATCCAAGGAGAGATGGACAGTGTGTCATTTGAGTTTATTTGTTCACAGCGTTCACATGTCCGTGGTCTGTCTGTTTATCCTTTAACATTTTCAAGGGCAGGCCCTTTTGTGCTGGGAACGTGGGTAAAGAGACAAGCCAGCTCTGGTCCCCACCTTGTGGGGAGATAGGCACTAGGAGTCTTGGCAGAGGCACCAAGACCTTCTGTGACCTGTTTCTGATGTGCCTCTAGATCCTGGGTTTGGTTCCAGCATGGCCAAATGCGTTGCTTTGGCCAAATATCTTCCCTCTCTGGGTCTGTTTCCTCATCTGTGGATCAGACAACCTCCATCCTGGCAGTTCACAGAGGGCATAGAAGCGTGTGTCAGCTGCGAATGGGAGAGCAAGCAGCTCACTGAGCCTCCTGCACCCCTGCCTCCCACACCCCTGCCTCCTGCAACCCAGCCTCCCACACCCCTGCCTCCTACACCCCTGCCTCCTGCAGCCCAGCCTCCCACACCCCTGCCTCCTACACCCCTGCCTCCCGCAACCCAGCCTCCCACACCCCTGCCTCCCACACCCCTGCCTCCCGCAACCCAGCCTCCCACACCCCTGCCTCCCACACCCCTGCCTCCTGCAACCCTGCCTCTTACATTGGTCTAGGAGCTGGTGCCCCAGGGCAGCTCCAGATGTGACAGAGAACGTGGGGACAGGGGTCCAGGTGTCACCCCACTCAAGCCCTGTTGGCTTTTATCCTGCGTGTGGTTCAGCAGCTCCTTGGAGCCATAGCCCTTGGGGGACAGGGCAGGGGCAGAAGCTGGAAGGAGTCAGGGGATGGAGCAAGCAAGCTTACTGCTATTTGCATTATTTGTAGTGTCTGTCCCAGCACTTATGGAACACCTACTGTATACAGGATGCTGTGCTAAGGGCTTTGTGTGCATGAGGCTTTGTGAGGGAAGTGCTGGCCCCTCTAACTTACAGATGACTTATGTGAACCTGAGCTTTGACTTGCACTTGGGTCCTCAGCCCCTTGTAGGACGTCACCCTCTTCATGACATACATTCTCTTGGGATAAGGTGGCAGGTCACGACGGCCCCCACAAGCCCTCTGGAGTTGACCCACCTCTTCTCTGAGTGCATTTGCTGCCGCTCCTTCTCCGTGGACCTCCACATTTCTCTGAGAGTTCGAGTCTCACACCACCAGACCTTCTCACTTGCTCCTTCCTCCTTCTGGTTCATCCACCTCTTTCCTCTCTGCCTGCCTCCCAGTTAGCCGACCTTCCAGTCTCCCATTTGTTCGCTCGCCTCCGGACATGGTGAGGTGCTCTGGTTGGCACCCTCAAAATTCCCCCTGACGGCACTTGGTGACTGAATCCTGAGGCCCAGAGAGGAAGGAGGCCTCCCAGGCAGGGGCAGACAGACAGAAACAGAGCCAGGAGGAACCGGAGCGTCCACAGGCTGCCATGGGCACTAGCCCCTGCAGACACTACAGTGGGTGACCCACAGAGGCCTTTGCCACTGCCACTGGAATCCTCAGACTCCCCTCCCCGTCCGCCGCCGGGGGAGGGGGCGGTACTCCATGGCTCCGAGTGGTGTCTGGCAGCCCACACCCCAGTCTCCTGTGGGTCCCACAGGTGTCTCCCCGAGCCCCCGCGCGTTGATCCGCCCTGAGTCACCCTGGCCTGGCTCTCCTGCCTCTGCTAATCTTTCCTCACACTTGTGCCCCTCCCAGCTCTGAATCACGCCTTGGCTGTGCTCTGAACTCTGGCCAAGAGGCCTGCATCTTCCCGGCAGAGGGAAATGAAATCAAACAAGGCCTGCACAGCCCTCCAGATGTGGGGAACAGCAGGCCCAGTCCCTGTGATGTGCGATGCGTCTCTCATCACTCCCACCATCTGCCTTGGTTCCCCCCCCCCCCCCCCATCAGCAGCAGGATCTAGTTACAGCTTTGAATCTTTTCTGGTCTGAAAAGCAGCCATTCAAACAAACACTTCCTGCATGTGTTGGGAGGGGGAGGGTAGGATAGTAGGGTAGGGGTGAGGGTTAGGAGGAGGAGTGGGGTGGGGGTGAAAAGACCACCCCAGCATCACCATTGCTAAGAAAGCACTTTTCTGTATGTAGCGTGGAATTGAGTTCTGGGCCTGGGACAAGGCGTGGGGCCGGACGATAGGAGGACAAGGGTGTGATTACCCAGTTTGGCCTGGGGTGTGGAGGTGTGAGGCCCTGGCCATCTAAGCTATCAAACAAGGTGAACTTGCCTGCCCTCCAAGCCTGAAGCTCCTGTTAGTGACACAGGGTTGAAGTGCCTGTGGTTCAGGACTAGTCTGATGACTAGGAGAGAAAGTCTGTCTTTCACCCAGTCATAACATAAAGCCAGCACTGGCTGACCCTACCCTTCCCTACTCCCAGGCTTCCACTGGAAACCTGGGAGGAAGAAGCATGCATGCCAAGCAAGTACCTTAGGAGGGGGAGCTTGGCCTGAAGGTCTTCAGGGCATGCCTCACTTAGCCCTTGGTAGGATGATTTAGCCCTTAACACACGTGAGGCTCAGAGAGGGCAAGATCCCTGCCTGAGGTTACACAGTGAGCCAGTGGCACAGTTAGACCCCACTAGCACGCTCACTAGAATTCAGACCTGAGTCTGCCTCTCCGCTGTAACCGCCCCGCCCCCAGCCACCTCTGAAGGAAGCAGCACACACATTACAGGCAGTCACAGCCTCACTTGCAGGTGGCATCTCTGGGCACATCACCTCTGTGAGGGCCAGTGTGGGGCTGGGCTGAGCTGGGAAGTACTGGGCTGTGGGAGGGCCATCTGGTGAGAGCCAGGGTACGTGGCTGAGGTGGGGTACGGCAGGGCGATGTCCCAAGAAACCAACAGCTCTGACCGTAGAGGGGTGCCATGGAGGGGCACCACACCAACCTCGGGTCCTGAGTTTGGCAGGGGCTCTGTGAGGCAGTGTTACAGCTGCCTTTGTCAACTCATTCCACTCACGGCTCACAGAGAGGAAGCTGTAGCTGCAAGGGAAGCCCTCTGTCTGTGCCAGCGGCAAAGCTGGGGTGGAACCCGATGGTCTGTCTGGTTCCAGAACTTTCTTTCCTTTACTCCTTCCTCCTCCTTTTTAGTGTGTGTGTGTGTGTGTGTGTGTGTGTGTGTGTGTGTGTGTGTGTGTTTAAGGAAGAAGCAAACACATAGTAGGTATGTGTTTGTGCGCATGTGTGTGGAGAGCAGAGGACAACATGTGGGGATCAGTTCTCTCCTTCCACCATGAGGATTTAGGGGGTCAAACTCAAGTCATCAAGTTCAGCTCCATGCACCCTTATCCACTGAGTCATTTCAAGCCTCCCCCAACCCCTTCAGGTCTTACTATATAGCCCAAGGATTGCTCGCCTCAAACTTGCAGCAATCCTCCTGCCTCAGCCTCATGAGTGCAAGGATCACAGACCACTCCAGGCTGCCCTAGAACCCACTTTCTTCTTAGTATCCATGGAAGCCAACAGAGTCGGGACACCAGACTGTCCTGATAGGTGCCCTCTTCAGATGAAGCCCTGGCTGGCTTCTGTGTCCTCGAGCACACTGCTTCCTGGGTCTGCTGTCAGAGACAGACAGACCTGCCATCTGCCTTATAGACAGAGGCCACCTGAAACTCACAGCTCAGTGCTGAGTGCCTGGGCCTGGAAGCCTAGCAGAGGCTGTGGAGTGTGTGAGATCTGGGGCTGGGGGCCTCCTGATCGGTGGCATGTAGGTTTGGGTGTGGGAGAGGCTGTTTCAACAGGAGACTGTCGTTTGCAGGTAGAGACCATCGGAGATGCCTACATGGTGGCATCTGGGCTCCCTCGGCGCAATGGGAGTCGGCATGCGGCTGAGATCGCCAACATGGCCCTGGACATACTTAGCTATGCGGGCAACTTCCGGATGAGGCATGCACCCGATGTGCCCATCCGCGTCAGGGCCGGGTTGCACTCAGGTAGGCAGAGGGCTGGGGGCCAGGGCCAGGCCTCCCAGAACTCCCAGGGTGGTGGGTGAACCCCAGGTGCTGCATCTGAGCCTCTGGCATCCAGACACTGCCAGAAAAGCTTTGTGACCCTTGGCTACCTTATGCCAAAGGATCTGGGCACTCCGATTCACAAACTTTGCTTGGTTCGTGATGGTCTGCCCTTAGCATCTGGTCGAGGGCATCTGATTCCACATTGGAGAAGCCGTTAGTTTGATAGAAGAGGCAGAAATCTCCTATAGACATGGGGGCAACTAAATGTCTGCTGACCTGGGTGTGGGCGAGGCCTCAGAGCAGGGTCTCTATGGCTCCTCCCCTCTGTGGCTCCCCCCTGCAGGCTCAAGTGCAGAGTGGGGGCCCCCCTGTAGCCCCAAAGCCCTCACTGACCTCTCCAGCCTCCCTGCTGTGGCTCCCCACCAGCTCTTCACCCACACTCAGCTGTAGTTTCCCAGACCTTTGAACCTGCTGTCTCCTGCCCATCCACCTTCCTTTCAAGACATAGGTCAGCTGACCTATCGCCTCTCTGGGTTGCTTCCCTCACCCCAGTACTGGCTACTGTCTCCCTGTCGCCCACATGGCTGGGTCTAGCACACGCACCACCCCTTTGGTGTTGCCATTGACTCCAGACAGCACACTCCTCAGCTCGGGACACACAAAAGATGGTGTGGTGGCTTGGGGAGGCGGATGCCGGGACCTCTGTCGGGCCTCCTGGAGCTCCCCGGGCACATTTGGATTTCAGGGCCCTGCGTGGCAGGTGTTGTGGGTCTCACCATGCCTAGGTACTGCCTCTTTGGGGACACTGTCAACACTGCCTCCCGGATGGAATCCACAGGGCTGCGTGAGTGTCTTCAACTTCTACCCTGCCCCTGGGGGAAGTCTTTCTCAATAAACCCAAACTGGCTGTGGGAAGCAGGTCTCAGTCACTGTGTCCCCACCTGGTGGCAGCATACCCTTCGTGACAGCAAGGTCACAGTAGGAGAGGACATGTGTTCTCTAACTTTCCCTGGAGTTTTTATGATGATCTCACGGGAGAATTAGCAGAGAAGACCATGATTCAAGAGGCAGGAAAACTGGGTCCTCACCCTAGCTCTGCGACTGACTTGTCCAGTGTCCTTGAGCTCTGCCCGGAAGGCCTCGGTGTCCTCCTCTTACAGTGAGGTGACCCGCTTCCAGTTTGGGATTTTATTTGGCTGCATGCCAACCCTGTTATGCTAGGTCAGCTCCAACACCACCATGTAGACATCTCCAACATGTCAGGCCCTTACTTGGGGAGGACCTGCTCTGATGGCTTGGAGAAAGCCACCCCAAACTGCCAGGTCTTAGGGCCTCTGCCTCTGTGTGTGTGTAGAGGGTGCTGTGTCGTCCTAAGGTAGCTCTGTGCGCACACTGTGTAACTGGGTGTGGTAGCCCCACAGGCAAACACTGTGTTCCAGGGACCTCCCCTTCTGATGATTCATCAATGTGATTTGTTTTTTCTTGGGGGCTCTTTCGGCGACCAGTTGTCTACGAGAGTGAGAGGTTTGGGAGAAAGAACCATGTGCATCATAGTTGTGTTGTGAGACCGGTTGGGGCTAGAGTCGTGGCTCTTAGAGAAGGGGTGCCACCAGGGAGTGGTGGCCTGCTTTCTGCCTTTCTTCCCAGCATACAGAATCCACATCAGCCGAAGCACCGTCCAGACCCTGCTCAGCCTCGATGAAGGTCACACGATCGATATCAGAGGCCAGACTGAACTGAAGGTGAGGGGCTGCCCTGGGGACCGTGTCAGCCGGTCAGTTTGTGTGAGCTGGGCATAGGGGTGATCCTCTCTGCTCCCTAAACTTAGAATCAAGGAAAGTTTCTTCAGGGGCAGAGCAGAGAAGTGGTAGCTACTACTGATCCACCCGTGTAGCGCTCTGGTGCCCAACACACATAACACACATAACACATATAACACACATAACACACATAACACATATAGCACATATAACACACATAACACATACAGTCCTCAGAGCAGTTGTGAAATGAACAAACTATCCCTGTATCACATAGTTTAGGAGATTCAATTAGAAAAGCAAAGACTAGCGCATGACGCAGTCTGGCGAAGGCTCCGAGCTCGGTGCCGTCTCTATAACACTCCTGGGCTTCTGGGCATCCCTCAGACCCAGTTCAGACATCACCTCTCACTATACCTACCCTGGCCCGAGAACATCCCCACTGTCTCCAACGGCTGTCGTAACTTCTCTGTGCCCATGAACAGCTCTGCACAGCGTGACCCTGGGCTGAGCTTGCCCGTGAGATCCTACTGGCATTTCCTTCCTTTCTTCTTTCCTTTTCCCCTCCCTCCCTCCCTCCCTCCCTCCCTCCCTCCCTCCCTTCCTTCTCTCTCTCTTTTTTTATGTAATGCTTGATGAAGGCAGTGACTTCTCCTACCTCCCCCTCTCCTGTTCCCCCACCCCCGGTTCCTCTGCTAGGGGCAGGCCTGACTAGGAGGCAGGGGCTGCCTAGTTTAAAGGCCACCCCCCTCCCGGGCTATGACAGGGACCTCAGAATCAGGCATTCTCTGTGATTTACCTCATGACACTGTGGGGTGATGCCACAGCAGGAGGTGCCGCGGCAGGAGGCACCCACCGAGGGCATGGTCCGCAAGCTCCTGAGGGCCAATATCTGTCTGTGTCACCCTGGGCTTGACAGGGCTGAGGCAGGGGGAAGGCGTGGATGGGATGAGCCCAGGGCAGGACTGTTTGACTTGGGGACATGAGCATAGCGTGATGTGTCCTGAGAAACAGAGGAACTCACAGAGGTGGGATAGCATAGGACCTCGGTGTCCTACAGCTCCCGCCCACATAATCCCAGGGGAGACTGCAGAGTCTTCTGAGGGAAGACTGGAAGGAATTCTACAGGGCACATGCCTGAGGTTTTACTCCGGGCCTGCCTTCATCTCTTTAACTGGTGGGTATTGTATTATTCAGTCCTCACCATAGCTTTAGGAGATAACAGGAAGCACAGAGAGGGGAAGTAAGTTGGCCGAAGTCACGCAGCTGTCAAGAGGCAGAGCCAGACTTCTTGCCTGTAAAGTTTCCTCTGGACCGGGGGCCGTGACCTCTTTTCTTTGTTCCAGGGGAAGGGCTTGGAGGAGACCTACTGGCTGACAGGGAAGGTGGGATTCTGTCGGCCCCTCCCTACACCTCTGTCTATCAGACCTGGGTGAGTGAGGAGGGATTCCCCAGAGCCAGAACAGGCCCCATTAGAGATGGTCGTTATTTTAGATTCGCAGAGACCTGCTAAGACCTGAAAACCACATCAGTGGCCCTGTGCTCACTAAGCACTGTCTGCATTGGGGGGTGGGAGCTGTGTCTGCTACACAGCCTGGCTGACCTGGCTCAGCCAGGCTGTTTGGGGTGCAGCTGGGGGGCTTCCACGATGCTCAGTTGGCCTGCACAAGAGCTTCCTGTATCCCTACAGAACCTTCACAAACAGACCATCTGTGGGGACACCACACAGGGGCATGCCATGCGCACCCAGCACAGAGGCTCTTTCTAGTCTGAGCTGACCATCTATGACCTTATTACCATCTTCCACAGTCATGGGACTCATATTAAAAAGACACCAAAAGGCTGCACGAGGAAGATTCTTCGGTGCTTGGGCCTCTGACAGCATACTCTGCCCTGCATCCTTGGGGACACCATGTCCTCCACTGGGGGCCATGTGGAACAGTAGCAGGCTGCTCCAACAGGCTGTCCCTCACTCCCCTGCCTGCACAAGAGCCTCCACAGGCAAAAAAGCAGGCATAGGTGTTGTCAAAGAACAGAAGGTCCTAGGACCATGATGGCCAAGAGGTTCAGTCCACCAGGGGAGGTTGAGCTGGGAATGCACTGGGCCCCTCTCAGATGACCCCACATTGGGTTAAAATTCTCCCTTCACCAGAGCCTCTAACTCATCGGTTCTCAATCTGTGGGTTACAACCTGTTTGGGGCTCACATATCAGACATTGACATTAAGATTCATAGCAGTAGCAAAATTACAGCTATGAAGTAGCAACGAAATAATTTTATGATTGGGGGTCAGCACACCATGAGGAACTGTATTAAAGGGTCTCAGCATTAGGAAGGTTGAGAACCACGGAACTGGTTGCTCTTAGCCACTGCCAGGTCTGCCCGACCCAGCACTTGCTCTGGACACCTGCTCATGGGCTTCTGAGCTGCCTTCCAAAGCATACCTCAAGTCTCCCCTCCAGGGCCTTTGCTCTTGCTGTTGCTACGGCTTAAGATGCCCTGCCACTCTTGAATTATTTATTTATCTATTTATTTATTTGGGTCATTAAGTGTTTCATCTTTTTTTTTTAAGTGCTGGGACCCTGCTCCTCCCTTGAACCACATCCCCCAGTAGCCCCGCCCCTTCCTGCACTTCAGGCCTCAGCTCACAAGCTCCCTCTAAGCACCCTGGTCACATCTAGTCACACCCTGATAAAGCCCCAGTCACCTCTTGCTGGGTCCCCAGCCAGGCTCTGTCCATGTCCACACTCAGGGAAGCCCTGTCTTCCCCTGACTACCCTGTCCCAGGACTGGGGACCTGCAGGCGTGGCCGCCATTTATCAACCGGAGCTCCCTCAGCTGATGACTTTTCCATTCCTAGACAGAAACTTTAGAAAGTGCCAGAAACATTTTCATCTTCTGGCTCAGGGAAGGAGGAAACTGGAGATTAGCTGCAAGGAGCATTGCCTGACCCAGAGCCTCAGGCAGGTAGGGGAGGGTCTGTGCTCAGAGCGCGAGTGCTCGCGCGCGCGCGCGCACACACACACACACACACACACACACACACA
>CABHPP010140205.1:0-28971 GCA_902168425.1 Peromyscus attwateri
AGGCATGCACCATGATTCCAAGATTTCTATTATCCCTCCCTCTGAAAGATATGCAAATTAATACCAACAGTATTGTGAACTGAATTTCTGGGATCCTAACCCCACACACAGTGAGTACCACTGAAGCCATTGTTATAAATCCAGTTTGACTAATTGATGTACAAATGCAGAAATTTTGTCTCAGTCAGTTCTTGGGGAAGACAGAAATCTATCACCAATACAAGTGAAGACAGAATCCTCAAAGAAGCCAACACTATTATCACCCTGATCTCTGACACTGTAGGAAAGTATTTTTTATAAGTGAAGCCACACAGTTTGTGGCAATTTGCTTTATTAGGGCAGATCTGGCAAACTAACACCAATATGTGAAACAGCCTGTTCTCATAATCCATTCATTTCAATAAATTATAAGGTCAAGTTAAAAACCAAAGGGCCATTTTTAATTTCCACGGTTTCCTTGGAGAGCACATGTTTCTCCTTCATCAACAAGTTTTAGTGCTGCCTTGACTTATTTCCCCAACAAATCACACCAACTCACCCTCACTGTTATTTTAATCTACCACCACGTTTCTTGTTTCTTTCACTCACTTCCAGCCCATCTCATACTACTCTGTGAAACTCTGCTATAGCCACAGAGACTTCTTCCTTCTTCATAAGGGCTTGTATTATTCTCAGTGTGGAAAATGTTCACCTTTTCACGGTTTCCTCTCCCTAATTGCAGCATCATTCTACCCAGAACTCCGCTTCTCTCAGCCTTGTTAGCATCTTTAGTCATTCTCAGCTAAGGTGTTCTTGAGGAAGCATTTTTAAATTTCTTAATCGGCTGGCTGTTTTATATTGGTTTATTTTTTACATATTTATTGTTATCTGAATGGCTATGAAGTCAGACCATGGTGATGATGGTGATAGTATCTGTTTGATAAAGAACGCTGATTGGGATTTACACTGTTCTACAATTAACTGTTGTTCTCAGCGTTGAAAGCAAAAGCTGTTAAAAATATTTACTTTTTTTTCTTTTTCAGGATAGACATTAAAAAAAAATCAAAGTTGATTCATAGGCAGCAAAATTGGCCATATTCTGTAGGTTACAACACACAAGTACTCTACATAGGGTGTGCAAAATGCCTTTGGAAGAGGAAATGACAGTCCTCCTCATTCTTTCTCCAAACAGTGAAGGGTAGACACTGAGAATGCATTCAAGAACAGGAACTCACAATCCTGCTGAATTCTATGATTGCTCATGCTGCTGCATCATTCTGTCTCTTGAAAGGGGGAGGAGAATAGAGAATATTGGATCCACCTGCAGTCCGCTAACCAGCCAGGCAGGCATGTGGCTGTTTCGCATAGGTGGACATCCCATAAGGACTTCAGGTGACTTGCTTACATACAAGGCGTGTGATACCAGTGGTGGGAGGCTGTGGTAGGTAGCATTGGAGTGAGTGCTAAGGCAAAGAAAAGTATATAAGTAGAGTTTTAATGTTTAAATTCTAGTGTTCCATAGTTAGAGCCCCGAAATGTTACATAAGATCCTCAAAACAGCATCTCACAATAGAAAAGAATGCAGAAACCCATGAGACAGACCATCACAGCTGCTGTGAAACACTTGCCCAAAAAGGAATTAACCAACACTATTTGGGAAAAGATACACCTGCCCATTTGCTTTTCAGAATAAGCTAATACCCGTGGCGGGGGAGGGGGGGGAGAAGGAGAGAGGCATGATCATAGTTCAGATATGAAACAGACACAGACATTTTAAACTGGGAGAAAGTACCAGTCAACAACCAAAAATAAATTACCAAAGAATTATGGAATCTTTAAAAGAAATTCTTAAGAAACAAAACTGGGTTGGGTACAGAGGAAAAGATCATATTTTTACACCACAGATGGGAGACTCCTTGAAGTACTGGCTGAAGCTTATTAGTTTAGTAATTCTTTTCTCAATAGTCTCTTATTGCTCAAGTGTCCCCAGTGCTCAGAAGAGTGTGTGCACTTGAGAGCAGGTGAATTGGAGTCTTTTCATACTTGGTGACAGCTGAGAAAAACAAGAAAATAGAAGGAGAAGCCAGCTTTTATATTCCAGGCATAGCCAGTCTGTAATCCAAATACTCTGTCATTAGATCAGCTCCATCTATAGCCATGAATATCTGTCATTTCAATGTCTACAAAGAAGGATACTGAGAAGTTCCCTTGGGGCCTCCAAGACTCCCCAGTGTCTAAGAATCACCTAGATTTGGAATCAACAGCAAATTCTGCTGTTGATGACTAAATTTCATTTTGAAACCGAGCTGCAACAAAGAATAAACGGTACTGAAGACCACTGTGCTCAGGCAGTGTGAGGGATAGAAGCTTCTTCCATGTGGTTAGTGGTGGAACATTCTGTGCAGGAGCCAAGTCAAGCCACTGTGTGAAATCTGGACGTCAACATAGATAAGGAGGCACTCTACAGAGCTCTAGTTGTAGTACCTTGCTTACATACTAGACTGTCTTTAAGCTGCATGTCAAAGTCATTTTACCTGTGTATCAATGTGAGGGAGAGGGAGACACACAGAGATGGAAGATGCGGTAATAGAGACTCCTAAGGGAACACAATCAGAATCCTAATGTGCTCACTCATGGTGTAAATTTGCTCAGGGTCAGGCACTGCTTACCTCCATCAGCACAAGCCAACCAGGAGAATCTTTCACCCTGGCCATTTATGAAAAATTCGTTTTCCTGATTCTCATCTTCCCCGACATTTATTCCTCCCAACTATTTTTTTTTAAAATCTATGACACCAAAAATGATAAGGGAAGGAAGACTCTATGAATGTAATTGATATGTTGCTCAATACTTTTACAGTGCAGTACTCTGATTTAAAAAAAAAATCTCTTGGTGTGTTAACTTGAACTACAAACTTTGATTTCTCAGGTTGACATTTATGGATTGTTCTTCCTCATTTTCAGTGACCTTTAATACTCTCTATTTTTTTTTTCAGGAATCCCTTTCATATATCACATAGAAACACAGACAAGTAAATAAGTCATTTTCATTTCTTTCCAGAGGAAATATGGTGACTATTTTAATGTGAAGTGAATGGCAAGAAAAACATGACATTAGGTCTAACTGGAATAAAGATGAAATGTGAGAAACAGCACAGTCATTCATCTACAGTATGAGGGGAGCCCCACTTTAGTTCCAGCTGTTTTTCACATGGTGTGTAGTTTTGACATTGACATGAATTACAACTATATATATATGTGTATGATGTTGTATTAGAAATGTCCAGTATCTCTCCCTAATGTTACCATCTGAGGCCACTTAAAGTTGGCAGAAACCCAACATTACAACTAAAACTTTCAACTGAAAGATGGATCTTGTTCACTATTGTACAATTCCTCAATCTATTCTGAAACCCCAGTAAAGTACATTTCATTTAAGACTGCTACACAAAATATGTATAAAAAATGAGCTACAGTTTCCTGTGGAAAAATAATACTTTAAACTCTCATCCCATAGAGGAAGGTGCACTAACAAGTTATAATGAAGAGGCCTGGGAACATGGATCAGTGGTTAAGGGTGTTCACTATTTACAGATCTCAGTTTAAATACTCAGCACCCACAAAAAATAAAAAGCCAGTAGCAGCATACACTCTTGTTGTAACATTGGTGGTTTAGGATGCGGAGATATGATAGCCAGGACTTGCTGGACTTCAGCCTCAAATGAGGTTCAGCAGAGGACCTTATACCAAAGAAATGAATCCAAGAGTACCAGAGAAAGACATTCAGCATGATCCTTTAGCTCCCAAGTCTGCCCATGGAATACACATTCTTCATGTACACATGCATCTTCTCCATGTATAAATGCACAGCTTCTTCATGTACACATACATGAATTCATCATATAGACAGACACATCTTCTTCATGCACACATACACATGTCCTTCATGTACATATGCACAATAGCAAAAGAACTAAGTAAATAAACCAATCAATAAAAAGTCATGATCAAAATAAAATTCACTGAAAGCAAGGATCTAAGCAGTGCTTGGCTTAGAGCTATTTTATTATATTTAATAAGCAATCAAGTGACTACCAGTTGAATAAATGAATGCATATAATTTATAGTAGTGAAAAAATACTAGCCTCCTGTAGACATGTGCCACCCCCACCTTGGCTAATATGTACACAGGTAAAACAAACAAATGTAGCCTCTCCCTCAGACATTTGAATATCTGATGCCCCTCCTCAGCCATTCTTAGTGCCAAAATGAATGCAGGCATTTAATATCAGCACTGGCCAGTAAGTAATGCTCAAGCTGATGCACTTTGCTCACAATTAGCCTCTTATTGCCCTTTGCAAAGCCTTATTACTCTGAGTGGCAATTTTGAATCTGGCATCTACCTGTATCTTTGGTTTCTGTTCTAAGTCAGTTGGCCATTTTCACCACAATACGGGTGGAGCATAAGCAGTATTTAACAAAGATGTTTTAATGCAGACTTCAAACATAAGGGCTAAGAGAAAGTCAGGCACTCTTGAGGAAAGGTTTGGCACACCCGAGAGCATGGGTGTAGGCCCTAAGGGAGGAATTACAGAAAGTAAGGCATATCCAAGTATGAGTCTGGGCTCCTGGAATGGGGGAACAGGTCATTGTTTTATTTTTCTTTCCTTGTTGTTTTACAATAGCCAATATAGAATTTTGGTGGGGCTTGAAAAGATTGTCTCCAAAAGGTTGCTAAGAAACACAAATGAGATCATCAGATGGTTTTGGAGGGCTACTGGGTAGGATTATACTTGAGAAGGGAAAAGTTTGGTTCACAGGAATACAGGAAGGTAGGCTATCTTTGCTGTACGCACAAAACAAAACAAAAAAACAAAAAAAAAAAGCTTTGCTATAAATTCTCAGATTATGTCTGGGGAAAAAACTCAGGCACTTGACTAAGTCATGCACATTCAGGTCTTAGGTCTACTTTATAGTGACGTTAACAAGAACTGTCCATATATGAAAGGAATATGGGCTCTCTGCCGGAAGCCTTTACAGCCAATGCCATTAATTGTGCTGGAATTCTTGCTTCTCTTCTGGCAAGACACTTAGTCAGACTTTAGGGTGAGTGGCTCTTTTCCTTTCTTAAGCTCCCATCATTTCTCTATTGTGCACACACATATGTTACAGCCCAGGTACGTAGGTAAGAGGACAAATACAGAAGTTGGTTCACTCCTGTATCATGCAGGTGGGAAAACCAACCAGATCATTTATCTTAGCAACCAGGAGCCATCTTGATGGTCCTAAGTTTGATGTTGTTATGTATCAGTCAATGAACGTAGGCACTTGGTGATAAATTTTGGATGAGCAGCATGACATAGAATAAAGACATGAATCTGGGGAACCTCAGTATATTAGTCCTATTTTAAAATAGAGAGGACTGGCTCACAATGAAATTGGTCATCAGTAAGAACAGGTTTAGGTACAGAGCTAAGGCAGACTTTGAATTTTAAAGGCCTGGGAAAAGTAAGAGTAAAGACAATTTAAAAGGGAAAGAGGAAAGAAAGGCCTGAGGCATGAGGTGGCTTGCTGAACTTGGTGCCTTGAAGTTAAGAGCAAAAATTTAACACTTAGGATTAATTTTGAAAGATGTTTGCTGATTCCTGCAATCTTGCTTCTTTTCTGGTTTGTTTCCATACTGTTTGTTCTTCCATTTTGGGAAAAAAAGGAGACTAGTGGGGAAGAGAGGCAGCTGGAAAAGGTAATAGGGAGTGAATATGGTCAAGTACAAGACACTTGAACAAAACTGTCATTATAAAATCTGGCTTTATAATGAATGTTCATCAAAAAAGTAAAAGAAAAGGAGTCAATGAATGTGTCCTAGGATTATATACAAAGATGTAACTATATGTACACATGTATACATGTAGACATATATGTGTGTTAATGTATCAGACAGTGTTTATTTTTAAAAATGGATTCATATTGTATCTTTTGTTTGTTTGTTTTTGTTTTTTGAGACAGGGTTGAAACTTGTAACAGCCCTGGCTGTCCTGGAACTCACTCTGTAGTCCAGACCAGCCTTGAACTCACAGAGATCTGCTTGCCTCTGCCTCCCAAGTGCTGGGATTAAAAGTGTGCACTACTACCATCCAGCTGTTATGTCTTTAATGATCAAAAAGTACTTTAAAAATAATAAGCCATGTAAGAAATTTCTGCAACATCTTTACTCAAGATAAAAGTTTTTAAATAAAGCAGAAAGATTAAAATTATGAAGATGTTTTGATTTCAATTTTTAGCAATCCATAACTATTATTAAAATAAAATATGGGGCTACGGAGATAGCTCAGTGGTTAAGAGCACTTGTTGTTTTAGAAGAGGACCTAGGCTTAGTTGCCAACACCCACATAGTGCCTCACACCATCTGCCACACTAGTTCCATGTGATTACATGTCTTCTTCTCTTGTCTTGTGGACACAAGATACATGTGGTACACATACATACATACATAAAAGCAAAAATTAATATACATTAAAAATCAGGAAATCTAAACAATAAAAAGGATATCATGGTGGATTTTTAAAAATAATCACAAATGAAAACATGGTGGTATATCTTGATATGAATATGTATACATATTTATACACATACGCATACATATATATGCATAGATGTTTTGATTTTGCTGTGCTGGTGTTTTAATTCCTTTTCTCCTGCTTTGATAAACCACTATGATCAAGAGTAACTTATGGAAGGAAGAGTATATTTTGGGTCATGGCTCCAGAAGGATGAGTCCTTCGGGGTAGGGAGGCACAGTCGCAGACAGCAGGCAAAGTGACAGAGGCAAGAAGCAGAGAGACCACATCTTTAACCATAAGCAGAAGGCAGGTAGAGTAACCTCCAAAGGCAAGGCTACCAACTCTCACAGCCCACCCCTAGTGAATGAGGTACTATTTCCAACAGGGCTACACCATCTCCAGAGACTACCATTCAGAGGGGATGAAGTGTTCAAGTACTTGAGCCTACGGAAGGCATTTTCCATTCAAACCACCAGAGCTGTAGAGTGAGATAATTAAAGGACTCACAAGTGCTCACCAAGCAATATGCTAGCAAGCACCATCCTTCATTTTGGCCGTGTATTTTTAAAGTAATATTTGATATATTTAATTTTGTCAGCAAAAATCCACATGAAAGAAGAAAGAAGTAGGTATCCAAGAGAAAAATATATATTGAATGGTTCTTCTTTCCTTCTAATTATCAGTGAATAACAGTAGATGCTGAGCCTCTTATTATTAGGATGAGCAAATATCTTTCAATGGAGCACACATTTTTATGTGCAAAGAGCTGACAGTTTCTGTTCCTTCTTCTAACAGATAAAAGTACTTCATGTTTCTAGTTATTAACATCTGTTGGTTTGACAAAGACAAATTCTACGACATTTTATTCAAATTACCTATGAGGTAGCTCAATGATTTTCATTAGATGGAAAAGATGAAAAATAAATAATGTGATAGTAGTTATAATGTGTTATTATTAGCAAATGAAAGACAGCAACAACATGGTGCGTTATTGCCTTCCATCTTGATATACAATGATCAAATTACTGACCGTCTATCAGAAGTTAGGAAGAGCTATCAGAGCCCTGTACCAAGAGTTTCTCCAAAAGTGGTTCATTCTTTGTATTATTCTTAAATATTCATTTGTTTATGTGCTGTTTGGGTTGGGGTGCACATGTTTATGGGCCGTGTGGTGGACAAAAGAACACTCTGGTATCCTCCTCCATTACTGTCCACCTATTCTTTCAAGGAAGGGTCTTTCCCAGCACCAGCTCTCCTATTTTCATGGTTGGAAACTGGTAAGTCTTGACTTTCCCACTGAGCTGGAGTTAGATCCATATGCAAAATACTTGGCTTACATTAATATTTGGATCTGTCATCCATTCCTCAAGGTTGTAGAGCAAAGCTCTTTCCTGAGTCATCTCTCTAGCATTGATACATTAAAATTATTAAATTACCTATATCATAGGAAATTTCATGTATGAAAATATAGGTGAAAATGTCATCCTCATTTGCCATTTGTTCAAAGTCGCCTATGTATCAGAAGCCGAGATAGGGTTTTTTTGTTTGTTTGTTTGTTTTTAAATAATGGATTGTTTATTTTGGAGCCAAAGGTGAGTGGCTTTGGTCCTGAAATGCAGATTAAGTTTGTCCAAAAGAACATGTTCCCATGTGATCAATAGTTTGAAGTTTTTGTAGTAATAGAACAAAGTCATAAATCAAAACACTTTTCAGATACTTTGGCGGAAAGATAGATTAAGTTGGTTTCAGTCAATCCATGAAATCAGTTGAAGGCTTCAGCTGCTCTGATGACAATCTTGGTCTTCGTACCCTAAGATTTGACTTGATCTTCCTGAGGATGTTAGGGCATACAGGCAGACAGGTAAGTAAGTAATAAATGGCTATCTAGGGAGTCTAATAATAGCCCAAGATAATTTGATTCTGGAACTTTAACATTTCAGCTAATCAGTCATGCAGCCATGTAGAATATGGATTTTTCTGGGAATGTCAGTTCATATCTGCTTAGCTCTCTAGCTTTCCATTTCCTCTTCAATTTTGGCCTTGATTTCTTAACACCTGTTGAGCTCTTTAGTATTTTTAGGGATGTGAGTTTAGTGATAAGTCACTGTCTTCTCATTGAAATGGTGTTTTAGATTTACTGAAAAGAGGTCAGTAATGACTCATTTCCCAGCCTAAATAACTATGAATGTTTATGTAGATGAGTGTCTTAATATTTTTCAAAAATAAAACCATAGATACTGTTAGTTAAATAAACAGGAATTCTTCCTTAGTAATGGGTTGTTTTCTATTCCAGAGCATATATTCACTACTTGTTTATGTTTTGTTATTTTATATTTTTCACTAATTTTCATTAGCATTTGATGAGAAGTAGTGTGAAGACATCAGATACTATAAATGATGTCATAGAAACTAAAAAGCTTTGGAGAGTCTTCTGAAATTCAAGCCAGTATTTTAGATGGCTGGACTGTAAGTTATATATTTCCTCTGGTCCTTTGTGACAGTTATTAGATTGGATTGTAAAAGAATTGAGATCATATTGAGAACACATAAAGACATACTTATAGAGAAATGCAAGGTCATAGCTACAAAGAATCCAGAATCTCAACTATTATAATAGTCTACCTCTGAGTTCTTAAATGAAAATAGACTGTCCTTGCCCCATAAAATTTAAAATGCAATTTGAATCATGGAAAATCCTTATTTAAACTTTCAAGGAAGGAATGATTTCAAATTTTTATATATACCAAATTATAATTAAGTTTGTTAATACATACATGAGGCAGAGTCCAGAAGTTTGACTTTCAAGTAAATCATGCTGCTCTATTAACAGCTGCACGGTCATGTTGATCATTAACCAAAGCATGATGGGTTCCTAAAGCCCCTTAAAGATCAATTAAAACAAGAGTTCAGTCTTCATATTCTTCTGATATATCTGGTGTCCTCACACCCTTACACACAAAGAAAATATGAAAACACTTATGTGAGTAGCTACTATCCCTCAATCATTGGAGTATTTTTTTTGTTCATGCTGGCATAGGGCCAATCAAGTTTTGACATTTATAATTTAAGTTTGAACTCTAAGGATGGGATATTACTTATGTCCTATAAGATTATCACTGAGAAAATTTGAACTTCCATCTTTTCAATTAAAAGTGAAACATTATCTGGGACATGACCAGAGTCATGGAGCAGTGCCCAGTCTTATCAAATGTTCTACTACCTCCCAATGAAGAACCCAGGGTTTTGACTCAGCCTGTCTATAGCGTTACTTAGTCTTTCATGATCAGAATCATTGGCATTGCTTCCTAGAGTGATGTCATCTGATCAGAACTCTACTTTTCTGGCTTTCTTCTGAGTAAGGGAATCAGACCATTGGACCATTCTTCATACTTAGAAAAAGGGACAAATCAGAGGTCAGTCCTACATTGAGCTACAAATGGTTAAGTCTAACATATATTTTGGAATATTACCTCATATTAATAAAACCAATTCAAGTCAGACTTTTAAAATGTCAGGAAGGGAGTCTTTGCCAAAATACCATGGGAGCCATTATCTCATTTGTCCTGTGGGGCTTGCTTGCTTCATCTTCTTTAGGGAAGAAGTTGTACACCTCATATTTTCAAGGAAAAAAATCCAATTTTCTATAGTTTCTTAAAAAATAGCTTAATTTCACATCTATATTGTAGAATAGCATATTCATCATCTAAAATAATTGTTACTTATCTATGGTAAATAAATTTGAAATCTCATCTTTCTGCTGTGGGATGTTCTGTATGTCAAATGTGTTGCTCTGATTGGTTAATAAATAAAACACTGATTGGCCAGTAGCCAGGAAGGAAGTATAGGCAGGACAAGCAGAGAAGAGAATTCTGGGAAGTGGAAGGCTGAGGCAGTGAGACACTGCCAGCCGCCACCAAGACAAGGAAGATGTAAGGTACCGGTAAGCCACGAGCCACGTGGCAAAGTATAGATTAATAGAAATGGGTTAATTTAAGATAGAAGAACTAGATAGCAAGAAGCCTGAGCCATTAGGCCAAACAGTTTAAATAATATAAGCATTTGAGTGATTATTTTATAAGTGGGCTGTCAGACTGCTGGGCTTGGCGGGACCTGGAGAGAAAATTCTAGCTACGTCTTTCAGCCAATATATTCACTATCATCATTATCTTCAATCATGATAGACATGGAGAATTGGGTGCTATGTGAAATAAGCCAGAGATAGGTAAGAAAATAAACTTGTGATCTTCCTCAGATGCAGACCTTAAAATAGTAGAGCAGAAAGTAGTGACGATTAGAATGGCGATAACCAGAGCCTGGGGGTGGTAGAGAGGGGGAAAAGATCAGTCCAAGAGTTCAAAGTTACAAATATATGCATTCTAATGACCCCTGCTCAAGTGTTCACTGTACTTGCAAATTGTCTCACTTATGATGGACTCCAACTTTGGTCTACCACATCTAGTAGCTCATGAACTCACCTGTGTTTCCAAAATAATAATAATAATAATAATGGATCGTCTCATGAAAGAGACAGATGGACCTATGCATGCTTGTTTTCTTGCCAATTTGTTTCTGTTGATTTTACATATATGAATGGACTTGTGGGTAGTTTTCTTGGGATATCTGCTTTGCTACTCTGCCCATATGTTTGTAGAGAAGAAAAAACTATCTCTCTTAACCTACATAAGAATATGTATAAGTATATTGTGGAAAAGGAGTAATGTTTCTAGTATTGTCTTATGAAAAAAGATGCTCAAATGAGGTAAAAGCTGAACTGGATCACTGAGAATGCAATTAGTAGGTGGATGGTCTTACAGACAAACCATTGCATTATTTAGCAATATAATTGCATTAATGCAGTAGGAAAAAAGAAAATGAAGCAATTTTGTACCAGTACTAGTAGATGACTTGCAGTTCCATGGGATCTAACACCCTCTTCTGGCCTCTGAAGGTACCAGACATACATGCTGTGCAGATACATACATGCAGGAAACACACATTAAAAATAATTTAATCTTTAAAAAAAAAAGAAACCCCCTTTTTCATATGCTTTGAAATGCTCAGAAAAAAAAACCCACAGAAATTTATGTACTATATTAACACAATCTAAGAAAAGAGAGCGATTTAGTCACTGGTATATTTGAACATTAACTTTTCATGACACGTGGTAATGAAATAATGAGATGAAACAATTGCACAAGGCCTTAACAAAATGTAATTTCCAGTGCTTTATTGATATCATTTTTCATACCCATGCTCAACTACAAAAATTTAGGTTCCGTTGCTACAACAAAATATTGATGTCATATATTAAATAAAGAGCAGCAGCTATCTATCAAGAATAGATGTATTCTCTGAGGACCCTTAATGAGATTCTTTGAATTTCTCTATAAAAAAATCAATATTTTCCTGGATGTGGTAGAGATTATGAAGAGACTATTGAGTGGGTAGCTGATGAAAAATACTTTTAAAATATTCCTCCAAATTAACCACGATTTCTTTAGAAAACCACTGTGAAACTGTGAGTCATCGCTGAGAATTTAAGAGGAACAAGGAATCTTACCCTTTCAATTGGTAGTGAGAAAGTTAATGAACCACTTTTTTCTTCCTAAATTATACTGATTGCATCAATGAAAACTAGTTCAATGGCCTGTGCAAAAAACACAGATACAATAACCATAAAATCTATTATTGAAAATTCTGTAGCTCATTAAAATTAGTCACAAAACAGGGTAACTAAGGTTTTCAGCTCTACACAGGGATCCTACAAAATGAGCATTTAGTAACATTTTCAGACTCTAAAACACTAAAGCGTGTTTGGAGCTCTTGACCCAGCTAGGCCATCTAACCTGTTCAAGTCTCAGGTCAGCACATATACAAAGACTGCGAGGCCCCATTACGGTAATTGCTTTAACTCCAATAATTTTAGATATAAAAATTTCATGATTTTAGGCTCAAAAATAGCATATGCAATAAATTTTAGAATATTGGGTTCAGTGAAAATATTATTTTTCAAAAGTACCGAATGCAAAAACCTCTTTACGTGTTGTTTCTTCTCAAATATTTATTGTCAATGCCATAAAATATTAAAATTAATGAAAAATAGAATGTTGAAATGAATTATTCAGTTCTCAAGTAATTATTCTGTTTTGGATGACTTAGGCTTGAAAAGCTAATGGAAAATGAATGGTGAAAAACCAAAAGGAAATGCTGCTTCCCTAGATGATTGCTTATAAAGCACAGCTCCACTAGTCTTCAGAGTTTAGACCTACAGTTAACATTAGTCATAGGTTTAAATGTCATAGTGTCCACTCTAGTAGTTTTACATAAAAATATGGTCTAAAGTGAAATAGATTTGAACATGTGGATACACAAAACACTATTCTAAAATAATAGTTTATTTTACCAATTGTAGAATTAAAACAAAGCATGAAATATACCTGATCATATGTCAGTTTCTTTTTCTGTTTGGGAAAATTAGCTCTTGAATCTTAAAGGTTAAGAAAACAAATCAAAGTTGCAGAAAAGTGAGGATGTATCCCAAGTTTACTCACAGACGTTACGCATTCCCCACAGAGTAACCATGTCCCTAATGGTAATAAAATCACAACTAACATCTTTATTAAAACTGAACGGCATTCTGTTACAATGAAAAATGGAATACCACTGAAGTTCAGTCCTATCTGCTGTACTGAACAGATAAACCACCCACAAGACTTAATGGAACAAGAATCTCTTTAAAAATACATGAAGGAAAAAATGTATTTTCTTTATGAGCTCCACAAATTTGATGCATGTTCAAATCAAAAATGCAGATGGTGCATTTCATTACACATGGGACCTTTCCATAGCTTATTGATTGCTTGAGTTCATTGAGACTTTACTCAAATGTACTTGCAATAATACTTTTCAAAAAAAATAATTTTCATCTTTATTTTTTTAAATGGCATTTGACCCACATCTGATTAATACATTAGCTGGGTATGAAACTCTACTTTTGAACCAGTTTATAATCCTGTACCAAAAGTATTTATGCATTTTTGATTATATTATACTTATCTTTATGATCTGGTTTTTTGGTTAAAGTATTATACTTTTTATTAATGAACTTTCATGCATTTATAATGCATTCTGACTACTCTCACCTCCCAGCCTCTCTTATGTCGCTCCTACCCCAGCCAGCTCTGAGGACTTTAGGATCTCCTTAGCCCTAGGTTTTTAACTGGGTTACAGAATCAAGCATGAACTTCTTTCAAATTGAACCACGGAGAACTCTGTTGCCCTCATAACAGATATGCTGCTATGGCAACAGTAGACATATCTTGCCTGGTTGTTTAACATTATAATCCATGGCTCTACAGTTAGGTAAGATTGCTGATGCTCCTCAGCATCCTGCAGAACACCTTCCAGCATTACGAAATGAACCATTAGGAAGAAGCTTTCAGCTCAGGTCCAACTTGAATTTTCTATATTTTACAAACTAGGTATGTGGTGTCTTCAGGAATATGGTCTTATATAGTTATGGTGCCTAACTAAAAGTAGTGGCAAAGGCATATATTGTTTGGGGGAACCTCTGAGGC
Source organism: Peromyscus attwateri (assembly GCA_902168425.1). Classification (NCBI taxonomy): domain Eukaryota; kingdom Metazoa; phylum Chordata; class Mammalia; order Rodentia; family Cricetidae; genus Peromyscus; species Peromyscus attwateri. The sequence continues at coordinate 14,116 of CABHPP010140205.1, forward strand.
CTCCACAAGTAACAGTTCATATCATGAGCTATCCCACTAGTGACTTGGAGATTTTTGTTTCAGAACCCATGGCTTCTAGAAAGAACCCTATCCATTATAGTGGTATATCTCCATCCTTATTCTAATTTTTTTAAAAATTTATGCATTTTTCTCTTTCTTTGTCCCCCTCCTTACTAACCTACATTTAAGTTCTTTCTCAAAAGCAAACAACAATGCAATACTACAGCAAATCCTCCCCAAACCAAGAAAACAAAATAAAACACCTCCAAAAAATGAAAAAATACTCCAAACTATAACCTAACTAGAGTATACAACACACATAAACATACACACAAAAACAAAACCAAAGAACAAAAACAAAAAACAAAAGAAGAAGAAAACCCTAAGGAGTCCATTATGTCTCTCAGCTATTCCTGAACATGAGGTCTGCCCTGGAGTGGTTGATATACTCAGTGTCACTCCACTGGAGAAAACTGATTTTTTTTCTCTCCCAGCAGGTATAAATAACAGTTTAGTTGTTAACCTTTACCATAGTGGCTAGGTTTCCATTCATTCAGTTTTTAAAAATACAGCAAAATAAAATACAGCAAGATTTTTTTTAAAAAAAAAAAAGCTAATCACATTGATGTTGGATAAGACAAACCAACAAAAGGAAAAGTGCCCAAGAAACTGCATAAAAATCAGAGACCCACTCATTTGCACACTCAGGAATTCCATAAAAACACCCAACTGGAAGCCATAATGTAAGTGCAGAGAACCTGGTACAGACCCATGCAGGTCCTGTGCATGCTGTTTCAGACTCTGTGAATTCAATTGAACTTTGTTCATGTTATTTTAGAGGGTATTTTCTTGGTGTTCTCCATCTCCTCTTGCTCTTACACTATTTCTGCCTCCTCTTTGTGGGTTTCCTGAGCTCTGGAGGGAGGGATGTTATGGAGACATCCCATTGAGGGCTGAGTGTTCAAGGTTTTTCTCTGCATAATGTCTGGCTGTGGGTCTCTATATCAGTTTTCATCTGCTGCAAGTGGAAGATCCTCTGATGATGGCTGAACAAGGAACTAATCTATGAGTCTAGCAGAATGTCATTGGGGTCATTTTATTGTTCTTTTATTTGTTGTTTTCTACAACAGAATTATTTGGTTTTACCTTAGGTCTCTTGGCTATCTAGTCTCAGGCTCTTGGTCACCAAAGCAATGTCATGTATGGGTTTAATTTCAAGGAATGGGCTTTAAGTCAAATAAGTTATTTGTTGGTTATGCCTGTAAACTTTGTGCCACCATTGCCCTAGCAAATCTTGCAGGTAGATAAAGGGTTTGTGACTGATTTGGTGTTTATCTTTTGATATCATGCAGAGCACCTTTCTGTAGCAAAGACACTGGAGCATAGGAGTGAAGGCTCTATTTAGGTACCAACTCAACATCTTTATGTTCAATGAGTTCTGTAGGTGTTGTCTTCTGCAAATGCAGCCTTTCTGTCAGGGTGTGGAAAGCAATCCATAGTTTTGGCAACAGTCTTGGTTGTTTGGGGATCCCCGTGGGGCACCTTTGGCCAATAACTCAATTAGATGCAATCCAATATCAAAACTGGAAGCTTAATTTCGTGACAGGTGATGGCCAGTTGGGAAACCATTATTTGGTGTTTGCATTTAGATTTTCTTCCTATATGTTTTAGCAAGTTTCTACTGTATTAGGTTACCATATACCCTCTCAAATGCCCCTTAATTTTAGATCTGTATCCCCCATTTCCTCCTTGATACCCTTCTCCCTTCTCCCTCCACACTTGATTCCAAAATTCTAGCTCTATCCATCCATATCTATCTATTTTATTTCCCTCTACTAACAAGATCTGTCTGTTCCCTCTAGTCCCTTGCTCTATATATATCCTCTGTGGTTCTCTGGATTGTAGCTCAGTTATCATCAACTTAAGGGTTAATATCCACATATAAGCAAATGTATATCACATTTAGCTCTTATGGGTCTTGGAAATTTCACTCAGAATAATTTTTTCTAGTTCCATCCATTTGCCTGCAAATTTCATGATGTTATTTTCTTAACAGCTGAGTAACACTCCATTGTGTAAATGTCCCACATTTTCTTTGTCCATTCTTCTGTTGAGTGACATCTAGGTTGTTCACAATTTCTGGTTATTGTGAATAGAGTGGGAATGACATGGTTAAGTAAGTGTTTCTGTGATAGGGTGAAACATCCTTTGGGTATATGTCTAAGAGTACTACAGCTGGATCTTGAGCTAGATTCATCCCCATCTTCCTGAGGAACCAGCACACTGATTTCTGTAGTGGCTGTAAAAGTTTGCATCACCTTATTCCACATCCTTGTCAGCAGGAGCTGTCACTTGTTTTGTTGATCGTAGCTATTCTGACAGGTATCATACACATACACAATCTCAAAGCAATTTTGATTCGCATTTCCCTGATGGGTAAGACATCGAACATTATTTTTGGGTGTTTCTCAGCCCTTTGAACTTCCCCTATACACTTTAAATTGGCTTACAAAATAGTGGACTTCCATATGGCCCTTCGACACATAGTTTTTCATTGTTAAATCTCCCCTACCTCCTCTTCTCAAATCTCTACAGCTCCTGTATTTCTCCCTCTAGTCCCACATTACCTATATTCTACTAACCTCTTCTAAGGTACCTATCTCTCTCAATGTCTCCTTTAGTTTCTTAGCCTTTAGAGGAACTCATTTGAAACACACAGATCTAAATAATCAAATGTAGAACCCATATTTGATACAGATTATGTGACATCTGCCTTTCTAGACATGGATTATTTTACTCAATTTTTTAAATCTAAAATTTCCACTTTTTCATAATTTAATTTTCATTTACAGCTGTGTGAAACTCCATTGTATATTGTGTTAAGTGATCTATTCATCACTTAACGGACATCTAGGCTTGGTACATTTCCTGGCTATTGTAATTAGAATACCACTGAACAGGGATGATCAGGTTTCTCTGTAGTATGACACAGAATCCTTTGGGTATATGCCCAACAGTGTTTCAGCTGAGTCCTATAGTAGATCTATTCATAACCTTTGACACCTTCACATTGATTTCCATATGACTTTTCTAGTTTACAATACTATTAACAGAAAGGTTTCCCCTTTCCTGGCATCCTTACTAACATTTCCTACCATTTGGTTCCTTCTTGTAAACTGCTCTGACTGATGTGAAATAGAAACTTAAAGGCATTCTACTGGAATAGGTTTACAATTAATATTTCTATCAATAATGAAAGGGGTAGTATTTACAATTTTATATTGATATTTAAGAAACATCTATTCACTTCCCAGTTTAGAAAATTATAGCGATTGAGAGAGCTAGTAACATTCCTAAATAAAAAACATACATTTCATCATTTTTAAGATTTTTTTTTGACATTTAGAAAACATCTCCTGTTCAGGAGGAAAATATCCAAACATTATGAATAAAGCTGTGAACATTTTACTTACAGTAAGGGAAGTAATTTACCATTGAAGTAAGTCACCTTACTGAACTTACTGCCTTGTATCTTAAATCATCTGCTTCTCTATATCTCCATACTCTTCCTGCCAGCACTGCAAGTGAATTCCTATGTACCTTTCCTGCTGTTCATCTCCAGCATCCCTTGGGCTGCACTAAAACCCACAAACTTGAAATTGTATCCTCTCAATCTCTGCTCTCAATATTCATAATTCCTACATTGCTCTGTTTCCATGGTGATCATTGTCCTCAACCCTGTCCTGGTGCACCAACTTAACACTCTTCTTCTGATTTGTCAACCTCTTATGAAAACTGTTGTAAAAATTTATCCATCCACCATTTCTGTAACTGCACCCACATAGCTTAGCATAGCTGGAAACAAATGCATTGCTCTTTTCTGTATTACCACCCTCCTGGTCCAGCCTCCCATAAACATCCACCTGACTTCTCTCCTGTTTGAAGACTTATATCTTTCTTGTACCCTTCCTTGCTCCACAGTCGCCCTCCTTACTTTTCATATGACTCACTGCTCTACACTCTGGCTGTCAGTTCAAATATCACTTCCTGCAGAGTCCCTTCCTGACTGTAGAACACAATATGCATATTCTATTTTAAGTTCACATTTTTTGTATCACATAGTTATTTTCTCTTAAAACATCCCATTCATTTATTTCACAAAATAAAACACAGGGTTCCATAGGAATGAAATTATATTCAGGTGATGTTTTGTGACATTTAAATTTCTGATACAGTAATGTACGTGCTTTTCTATTAATGCATTTAACCATAAGATTTGGATGTAGATCCAGCAATTACTGTAATTGCTCAACAATGAAGGGAGTAAATGATAACTTTAGACATCTTTAATAGCTATACTAAAATACAACAATATCTGTGACTTCTACTGGTAAAAATATACAAGCAGTGCTGATAGTATTGAAGTTTACTTATAATTAAAGAAATGCCACATTTAAGAGAATTTTTTTACAAAAATAAATACAGATTTTTTCATATAATTTGGCAAAACACTAATATTTTCATGAACTTCTTAAGAGTTTATGAACCCTGTATTATGACGTGGAGTGACTTCAGTCCCTCACTTTCTACACATACATTTCTTTATTTTTAACTTTACGGATTCAGTGATATAAATCAGACGTACAGGAAAGGTGGAAACTGAATGTCAAGTCCCTCAGTTCTTCGATGGTTAGAGACTGAGAGAGAAGCCATGGAGTTAATAGGGTAGAGGATGTCTATTTAAATGAGGGACAAGGTGAAAAACGATCTTAGTGTAGTGGAACTGCACCCCACAATAAAATTCAAACACCTGTGCCTGCCCCCACCGCTGTTACACCGCATCTCTTGCTTGGACTCCCGATCATTGATAAAGAAACAAGAATGAAGCGAAATGAAGCAAAACTGTTTGTTGCCATGGTGCCACTGACTTGTACTGATTTTCTAACCCTTTTACTCTTTACCCTCTTCTTTTCCACAGAATTCCTTGAAATAGTAGGTACCAGTTAATATTGACTAGATTAGTTAAGGGCTGAATTTATCAATAAGTAAACTACATTTTTTTTCCGAGCATGACTTTTGTGTTTAGTTTATATATATATTTTTAATTTAAAGGTAGTGAATAATGACCCACTGAGGAGCAAAATAAAGTATGTTTCTTTGCTGCTTGCTCATAAGACAGCCATGCAAAAAAAGAAACTGTAACATGAAGCCATGTGATAAAAACATGGTAAGGAAGCTACCCTATGACGTGAAGAGGTTGGTACCCATTAGGAAACATCTTTACATAATACGCCTTTAAAAAGTTATATGTAGAATACTGGGCCTGGTGTTGTGTAGAAAAACAAACTTCCCCTATTTTAGAGAAATTTTCCAAAGAAATCTCACCTATTTATATATGAGTAGCTAGGATTCTCTAAGGGAATCTTTGAATCTTTCTGCAGGTAGGTGGAAACTGAAATGTGCAAGATGAAGGGCGGAATTAGGAAAGCAGGTGGGAGGAATGAGTGAGATACTGTAGGCAGGAGCAAAGTACAGCAGTGAGCTAGGAAGATATTTGACCTGGGGGTGGGTGGGGAGAAGAAAGCAGTGAGTTTTAGGAAGAGCACTGTGAGCTACTCGGTAGAGAACCTTAGGAAAAGATCCCTTAGTGCAAAGACAGGAAGGTCAAGTGCACAGCTTGAAAGAGCACTGGGCTGTGACTAGCACACAGTGGAGAGACCTGCACACTCAATCACAATGCTGCCGGTATGGCAAACGTGTCTTCCATTGATACCTAGGGCAGCTATTTCAGGACGTCTTCCGGCACCATAAACTCTCTATGCAATGTAAGGTTCCTTGAAAATAAGGAGAAATGTGTGCTATCCAATTAATTCAATTCCCTCCGTGAAGTTTCCTTAGAGACCTCTCTAGATTCTACCATGAACCAGGACCGATCCTAAATTTATGCGGTTTGGGATCCTGTTCTGGATTTCCTACTTACTGTATGCGGTGCAGCTCAGTTTTCATTGAATAAAATGGGCTAATGGAGAACCTGGCTCAGCAGATAGATTGTTAAACCCCTGAAGAATCGAGCCCTGCATTTCCTCAATTTCTCTTGTCAATATATCTTTTATTGTGTGTCAGATTAGAATCTGTTTGTTTTGACTTGTTTATTGTTTTATCAATTTTCTCCCTGTATCAAGAAACATACTTTATGTAATTTTTGTTGTTGTTGTTGTTATTCTACAAGTTGTATTTATGTTAAAAATCATCAAATATAGTTGAGTTTACTCAACATTTATTAAGAATATGGAGATTGGTTGGGCTGTGGTGGTACATACCTTTAATCCCAGCACTTGGGAGGCAGAGCCAGGCAGATCTCTGTGAGTTCAAGGCCAGCCTGGTCTACACCGAGAGATCCAGGACAGGCACCAAAACTACACGGAGAAACCCTGTCTTGAACCCCCCCCCCCCCCGCCCCCCAAAAAATATGAAGATTGAAAGTTTATGAAAAATATGGAAACAAAGAGAATAACATTAACTATGCAATGATACAAAATGACCATAAAGTAGTATTAGGTTGTACAAATTCTTCTTAAAATTGATTTCATTGTTTCTTGCTAATGTCAGTTAAATATGGCTTTTACCTAATTCTTAAACATTAAACTGACCTGATAACCTCATGGGGTAGGGAGTTTGAAAAGAGAGATTGCATTAGTAGAAAGCTTAATTTATTTAAAACAAAGTTTTCACAGTCTATATTAGAAATATACATAATTTCCAATACTGATGTGAGAAAATTTATACCAATATTATGTATGATAGTTCCCCACTGGAAACAGCTTATGTGTTCATCAAGAATAGCAGAGAAAAATTTCATTATAATTTACTTATACAATGGAATATCACATAGGGATAAGAATATTAAAAGTTAACAATTTTGAGGGCAAAGGGAGGAAATCACATGAGAATCATATTGAATGAAATGATTCAGAGACAAAAAAATGTAAGATGTAATTCCATCCACATAAAATAACAAACAAACTTGATTGACAGCCGCATCAAAGTTGTGTTTTTAACTTACTCTGCAGTGGGACTGGAGTAGCAGAGGAGGGACTATGCCGGGGTGGGGCAGGTACAAGGACACATCCCAGATATTGGATGCTTGTTGTACAAGATTTCCAGCTGCTTGCAGATTTACACTCCTTGTATGAAAACTCCTAAAGCTACATGTTTCCAATTAATTTTTTTTTTTTTACTTTTCTGTTTTTAGTAACTTAGAAAGCTAAAGGTACTTTAAAGGTTCCTCCTGAAATAGCCACTAATGGACTCTGCGTTGGTATATGTAAGGATGGTAGGGCAGCCCAGGCTTCTAAATGTAGAGTTTATTCGAAGCACAGAGATAGGACATTCTGTCATCTAAACTGGCAGCCCTAGTTGACATCTTCAACAAAAATAACACCTTTGGTTGACTTCTTCCTGAATATTCAATTTAATTTAACTGACAAAATACATCATGGATGGAGTTTGAGCTACTTAAATAGATCATTCAAATTCTATAAAGTAAAATGTGGTCTGGATCTTTAGTTTTCTTTTTCTTTTAAATTGATGGCACAAACAGTTTGAACCTAAGGTTTTATGTATTCTATATTTTGTTTTATTGAATACTTCTGTTACACAAATATTTTGCAAAGGAAAATCAATCAAGTAACCCTCTATTTTATTTTCAATCTTTAGAAGGATTAAGTTCTGTGAAATGTTGGGTTTCTGAACCTTAGTCATCTCCTTTGCAGAATATAAATATATAACATTAAAATAAATATGAAACAAGAAGAGAAATATACAACCTGAAATATTTTAACCTGAAATTATGAAATTAAATCTTAAACATTGTAGAAGCTCTCATCTAGTTTGTTTATTTTTTGTTTTGGTTTTTGTGGAGATAGATTCATGTTTTTCCTGTCTGCATGTTTTACTTTATTTTTTAATTTTTTAGAATTTTTTTAAATTCTGTATCTCTGGCCATCATGGACCTTATTAGGGATACCAGGTTGACCTCTACCTCACAGGAATTGAGCCACCTACCTCTGCCTGCCTGAGTGCTGAGATTAAAGTCTTGAGCCATCATACCCAGCTTGCATATTTGATTTAAAAAAACCTATCAAAGTCAATGGATAATCAGTCTGTTAAATATTTTGTTTAAATATTTTAAAAACTTAAAGTATAAACAAATTTAGAAAAAATATTAAATGTCAAAAAACTGATTGGACAAATAGATTGATTTACAAAGTACATTTCAAAGTTTTACACATACCATCTGTGGCTAACAAAATTCTAAGCCTAAATACAGCCTGGGAAGATGATTTATTCTTTTGAGTACAATATCAGCTAGTTTTAAAAAGCATTATATGCACTATGCATGCATGCACACATGCATGCATGCGCACACTCACACTCACATTGTGTACTTCGACACTTCTTTTTTTTCAAAGTATTTTATATTAAAACTAGATTTTTAAACAATAGATGTTCATCACAACTGTGGCAGTTTTGTCCACTTGACACATCCTAGAATCACTAGGAAGTGAGTCCAGAGAGACTGTCTAGATTAGACTGGCCTGAGGCTGTCTCTGTGGGGATTGTACTGACTATGTTAATTTATACAGAAAGACACAGACTAAAATTGGATCACACCATTCCCAGGTTTGGGTCCTGGACTGTATAAGAAAGTAAGGGAATGAACTGAGAACAAGCTTGCCTCCAGTAATTCTCTCTGTGTTCTTGACTAACGGCTTCATGGATGTGACTAATGGCTTCACAGATGTGACCAACTGCCTCCCTTCTCTGCTGCCCTGGCTTCTCTAAAATGACAGACTGTAGCCTGAAATCATAAATATTCCATCCTTTCTCTCTTAAAGTTTCTCTTTCATGGTGCTTTATTGTAACAACCAGAAAGAAAACTAGATCAATGATCAATTCTCAGTTAGTTCCTTTAATTGATGTGAAGACATCCCTCTCACCTCAAAAGGAAGAACAGAGAATTCCTTCTCCAGGCAAATATGATTGACACTGACCCTGGAACCCAGGTTCAGACTGCTTCAAATACTGGTTTGCAGTTGGGTGGCAGCTTCATGAAGATGTTCTGGAAAGAAAAGAGAGCCATAAAGACATTGAAATGTATTAGTGGGGATATCAGGTACATGAATTATAGTGAAGCAGGAAGAATTCTGGCATAGCCTCGAATGTTTCTGGTGACATTCCTTGCTTTTGCATTGGTGGAAACCAGGGGGCTGTTTACAGAGTCCAGAAGTGTTTACCTTCTATTCACAATGACGCTAAGGCACTCACAGAGGTGGACAATAAATTGCTGACAATGAGAAAAAACTTGGCTCTAAATTTGCAGTATTCTATCCGCCCACAATATCATTGCAATCCACGAATCAGCTCCATAGATGTTTGATGTAGCGTCTTTTTTTTTTTTTTCTTGGAACTTCAGTTAACAGTTTGCATCTAATTCTTTAACCTCACACCGAGTTCTACCAAAGACATATTGACATTACCATCTCAAAAGTCATCTTCAATTTTGGTTATTGAGTTTACATTAGCTCTATAAAGAACATCAGATGCTGTATCTAAACCTCTATGTAACTTATATAAAAGGAATGAAATCATATCACAATTACTAGAATTCGTTTTTCTTTGTAGTCTACACAAAATATCTGATGATATAATGGTGGAATTTGTGTGACATTAGTATTAATGATATTATTTTGTTAATGGAGCCACCAGGACAGCTTTGTTCCACATTTCATAGACTCATAAGAAATTTGGAATTGAAAGTGCATGATGTGATCTAATAAAAAAATCCATCCTTACAAAGTAAGCTACAAATATAAAAGCAAACATCTGACTTTATAAAAGAACTCCAACTTCTAAAGCATATTTTTACATCAATCTTATCTTCACATATTCATTACTATCTGTAGCAAATCATGAATATCAACATTGTATTTAAGTTAATGTTTATCATCAGTTTCATAGAGAACTTAGAACAAAGCATGTATGTTATTAAACACTGACTCTCATTTACTTCAAATCTGTTGCTTCCAAAAGCTTACTGTAGGCGCCTTTAATCCCATGCCTTTAATCCCATTTACTCAGGAGGAAGAGGCAGGCAGATCTCTGTGAGTTCGAGGCCAGCCTGGTCTACAGAGTGAGTTCCAGGAAAGGCGCAAAGCTACACAAAGAAACCCTGTCTTGAAAAACCAAAAACCAAAACCAAAAACAAAAACAAAAAACCACTATTCTTCTGTGAGACCATTTGTAATAAATAATCTTTTTGTCTCTAAAGAGAAACATAACTTATTTTCAGGAGACCCATAAAATTTTGGCATAATTTATTTCAAAATAATTCAATTTATAGAAATTGTAGTCTAATATTATTTTGCCTTCTTTATAAATTTGATTCGTAAAATAGACATTTGTTGAAAATACAATGAGATAACTTCTACATTTTCAGACAATTGCAGACAATAACAGCTTATTATTCCAATTTCCTCCCCATAGTCACTTCCAATGTTCCTCATTGAAATTTAATTTAATCTGTTAAAGTGAAGCATTTTTGCATGTCCTTTTATTTTTCTAACTGATTTTAATTTCATGGATGTCTTGTGACATGTCCAAATTTAACTGAATAATTGAAGTCTTTGTATTGCAATGATGGCCATAATATTGGCTGATCATCACATAATCATTTGGCTTGTTCAATCTAATCTTACTTCTAGGATGGGAAACAATTCACAAACTCAGTAGTTAATTGCTGATTTTTCCAGTAATTGAAAAAGCTAACTAGGGCCATTGACATTTTTTTTTTTTTAGATCTCAGTATGAAATCTCAATTTAATTTTAATAGTTTCAACTCCTTATAAAAGATTTGAATGTAAAGTTCTCTCTAGATGTTACTAGAGGAGTCAAGGAGTGGGGAACAGGTGGAGAGAACACCATTCTTTTGTGAAAGTTAAGTATTATCCATTCCACTATTAACTCGTCTCATTTGAGTTAAGCTATACCACATCATGGAAGTTTCTCTACCCAATATATTGCTCTTTTTCAATTTTCTAATCTACATTAAGGATTATCTAAAATATCTTATTATCCTCCAGTCTGCCCAGATGAAGTCTTACACAGCATTCTGTGGTTCATATTTCAACACAGAACAGAGCTCTTACCTCAACAATAATTACTCATTTTTGAGGCAGATGAGTGACCATGGTCTGGGAACATAGATTTAGGCTGACCCAAATAATGAGTTAGTGTATTAGTTACTTTCATATTGCTGTGGCCAACACCATAACCAGAAGTATGCTGTGGAAGAGGAGTTCATTTGAGCTTACAGTTCCAGAGGAATGAGCATATGATGGCAGGAAGCATGGCAGTGGGTAGCAGGCATGGCAGCAAGAACAGTAAGCTTAGAGCTCACATCTTCAAATGTCAAGACAAAGCAAGAGACATAAAACTAGAAATGGCACAAGGCTTTAAACCCTCCTGCATTAATTTAAAGACCCCCTGCATTAATTTACTTCCTCTAGCAAGGCTGTACCCCTTAAGCCCTCTCCAAACATCACCACTAACTGGGGACCCAGTATTCAAATACTCCCATGCCTATGGGAGCATTTCTCATTCAAACCACCCCATTTGGTTTTAATTGTCAACTTGACACAATCTAGAGTCACTTAGGAAGACAATATTATTGAGAAATTCTCTAGAACATGCTGGTCTGTGGGCGAGGCTTTGGGGATTGTCTTGATTATGTGAATACATAAAGAAAAACCTAGCCTAGAAGTTGAAAGCACTCTTCTCAGGAATTGGGTCTTAGACTATATAAGAAGGGAGAACATAAATTGAGTGAGCAAAAGTATGTATGAATTAATTCCTTGTTCTCTGCTCTTGACAACGGATGAAATGTGATTAGCTGCTCCATGGCACTTTGACTTTCTCATAATGATACACTACAATTTGTCACTGTGACCTTAAATAACACCCCTCTCCCCATACACACAGCAAGTTTGCTTTTGTCAGGGTAATTTATCACAGAAATAGCAAACGAACCTAATATGAATATAGTTTTATAATTTTTTATTATTTGTAGAACAAAAGCAATTCAAAGCTCAAGCTACTTTCATTGGTAGAAACATGGAATTTAGGTTAGATCAGAGAAAGGAGAACTCTTCTACTGGCTTCAGATGCTGTCTGACGGCATCCTCAGCTTAGTGAACATTTCTCCACATTTACATATGATGGCCACAAGGATGTGAGGTCAGATACAGATAAAGGCAGTGGGTATCTATTGAAAGGAAAAAATAAAACTCAAGAATTTGGTGTCTGTGGCCTTCCAAATCCCTACAGTCTTGGAGATCTGTAGGATCAGATTTATGGGATCTTTAATATAAAAGTAGGTTATTGTGATAAACTTCATTTTGCAAGTCCAGTAATAGAAGCTACCAATTCCCAAGAACCATCCATTCCCTTGAAAAATCCTTCAAGACAGATACGCTTTTATTTCACTTAATATCTTCAGCATCAATGATAGTGTGCATCATTAATAAGGGTGCAGACAGTTTGTTAAATGTTAAAGACTTTGTATAATGGCTTTAGTGAGGTATACATTAGAACCAAATACAAAACAAGTAAAGGGTGTGTCTTAGTTAGGGTTTCTATTGCTGTGAAGAGACACTATGACAATGTCAGCTCTTATAAAGGAAAAACATTTAATTGGGGTGGCTTACATTTTCAGAGGTTTAGCCCATTGTCATTGTGGTATGACATGGTGGCATGCAGAGAGACATGGCGGCAGAGAAGTAGCCCAGTGTCCTACATCTTGACTTGCAGGCAATTAGAAGTGGTCTGTTGTGGTATACTCTTTTTGTTTGCTGTGAATATGTGTCACTCAGTTGGTTTAATAAAAAGCTGAACAGCCAATAAGAAGGCGGATTTTCAGGGCAAGGAGAATGCTGGGAAGAAGAAGGGCAGAGTTGCAAGGAGACACCAAGACTTAGAGGAAGCAGCATGGGCCGTATAGAGTAAAGATAATAAAGCCATGAGGCAGCATGTTAATGAACTGAAATGGGTTGATTTAAGTTATAAGAGCTAGTTAAAAGCAAGCCAAAGCTATCGGCTGAGATTTCAAATTAATAATAAGTCTCCATGTCGTGATTTTGGAGCTGACAGAAGGGACAGAAGAAGCCACTTACAGTCTGTCTCACTGGGTGTGGCTTTAGCATATATGAGATGTCAAAGCCTGCCTCCACAGTAACACACTTCCTCCAACAAGACCACACCTACTCCAACAAGACCACACCTCTTAATAGAGCCACTCTCTTTGGGGGCCCTTTTCTTTCAAGCCACCACAGGGTGTAATTTACACTAAGTGCAAATGACAAAGTTGAATGTAATTTATACACTGTCAAATGAAAGTTGTAAATGCTGTTATTTATGTTTCCCTTAAATATTATTATTTGTGTGTGAATGAAAGTTCCTAGAAAGAAATGCTCCTTACCCTAAGTCTACCACAGGGCTTGTTAACTCATTAGAACTGGAGTGACATGGAGAGATTGAAATATTGCAAGTCTAGAACCACATTGTATTAGCCCACTATTTACTCCATTAATAGCCATTTATTACCCCCTCTTCATGTGATCTAACATCTTTTCACTATCAAGTATACTCTGGAGTATATGAGCAGACTTTAGCCTCCACCAACTCGAAGGCTCAGAATGCCATGAGCTAGCACTTGAGGCCCATAGCACAGAGTTCCTTGATTGGCTGAAACCCACACACCTGATGTTTCTACCCACACATTGAAAAGCATCTCATTCATGACTCATTCATGACCTTTATTGTTCTGTCACCATGAATCATCACGAGACTGTTCTCACTTTTAGACGTGGAATTTGTGTTCCTGGGCCATGGTCACTCATAGTTATTTCCAGTATAAACTATCTGCTAAACCCTCTAAAGTGAGAGCTGTGTTTTTGTCTTTGAGAGTTGTTATATTCTGATTCCATTTTCAGTCTGTAGGTATGAGAGAAAATAAAATCCAGAAGTTGTGTACATTTAAGAAAGAGAGTAGATGGATTGAGAATTTAGCTCAGTGGTAGAGTTCTTGCCTAGTAAGCACAAGGTCCTGGGTTCAATCCTCAGCTCCAAAAAAAAAAAAAAAAAAAGAATTGCATAAGTTGTTTGGCTGGGCAGTGGTGGTGTATGCCTTTAATCCTAGCTATGGTGATATTTTCTTTTGTACCAAAATGTTATTTGTATGTTAATAAATAAAGTTGCCTGGGGGTCAGAGCTATTAACAAGTCATAGGAAAGCAGAGCAGTGGTGGCGTATGCTTGTGATCACAGCACTTGGTAGACAGAGCTAGGTAAGTCTCTGTGTGTTCAGGGATACAGCCAGTATTGGATACACATGCCTTTAATCTCAATACCAACCATAGAACACCTGGAGGTCTATACAGACAGGCCGTGATGAGGCGGTCCTGTGGTTGGGTTTACAACCAATGAGAAGGCAGAACAGAGACTATATAAAGACTTTAACACAGGAAGTACCTCCTCCTTCGGAGAGGTAGGACCACTGCAGGAGGAAGGGTAAGGTTTTAGCTCTTAGCTCTGACCTCTTGGCTTTCTTCTTTGCATTGGTTCTGTGTTTCTTATTTATAAGACGGTTGGTTACATCTACACCCAGCTCTTGGCAGGCAGAGGCAGGCAGATCTCTGTGAGTTCGAGGCCAGCCTGGGCTACAGAGTGAGTTCCAGGAAAGGCACCAAAGCTACACAGAGAAACCCTGTCTCGATACCTTCCCCCCCCCCAAAAAAAAAAA
>CABHPP010140205.1:38959-49034 GCA_902168425.1 Peromyscus attwateri
TATATATATATATATATATATATATATATATATATACACACAAACACGAAACCTGATGAGTCCATTTAGTGCACTTTATGCATGTGTGTTTAGGGCTAACCAACTGAGATTGCATAACCTTACAGGGAGCTCATACCTGAGGAAGACTAATCTCTTTTCTGCAGCCTGTAATTATAGCTGTTCCTCTATTGATGGAGCCTTATGAGCTTTCATATCAGCTGGCATATCAACTGATAATGTTACTTTGCAACTTTTATTTGGACTACTCTGCTGTTGAGATTTCATTGGTACAGTTTCCCTGTCTTATGTAGAATACACCATCTCCCAGGAGATGTTCATGTCTCTTCATTCTTAAATATTTCTGCCTCCATTTCTGTAACATCCCCTGAGCCTTAGGTGTAGATGTTGTGTTGTCAATGTCTCAGTTGGGTTTAGGTGCCCCATGTATAGTTGTCCTCTTCAGTTTGGTCAGTTTTGGATTTCTGTAATTAGGTCCTTTTGCTGCAAAAAACCAAAGAGCTAATTTGATGAGCGGTATAAGCATCACTTATCTGTGGGTATAAGGGCAGGCTGGGCTGACACCCCAGGGGAGACCATGCCTTGGAGGAGGTGGGAATGGGGGGTGGGTTGGGGGGCAGGGCTGGGGGGTGGGAGGAGGGAGGATGGGGGAATCGTGGCTGATATGTGAAATTAAGTTAATTATATATATACATATGTAAGTATCTAATCTGCAGTTGGAAAATAATTTCTGGTTTAAGAAAGTAGTATTGGTATGTTCTTCTCTGGAGTCCATGGCCTCATTAGCCATGGGTAGTTGACTAGGGTCACCGTAGCAAGTATGTATTCCCTTCTATTGAGCAGGCTTTAAGTATGATTGAATAGATGTTGGTTATCCAAAAGGTAAAAGTGCCTCAGTTGTTCCTTTCTTGTTATCTTGCCACGAGAGCCATTGTTGAGCTTACATGATTTACACTTGAGTAGAACTCTTGATTGCTTTCTCCCTAGGGAGCTTGCATGGCACCTTCCTGTAGGATGAGAGACAGTCCTTAAGGGTGCAAAGTTAGTTCCAGTGTGATTCTTCCAAGTCATGTCTCTGAAGTGTGTGTGATTTCAGCAAGGCTCTTATCTTCAAATTCCGAGTCAACCAAGGGCAACAGCAATACCCTGTAGTTTTTTGGGACCTCATGGACTACCCTGATCAGAATTTCAAAGGGATGCTTCTGATGCTTGGAACAGGGTTCTTCTCTTTTCCTTTTCTTTCTTTGTATTTTATGTGCACGTTTGTCTGTGTGAGGGTGTCAGATCTCCTGGTACTGGAGTTACAGACACTTGTGAGCTGCCATCTGGGTGCTAGGAATTGAACCTGGGTTCTCTGGAAGACCAGCCAGTGCTGTTAATTGCTGAGCCATCTCTCCAGCCCAAGAACAGGGGGTTTTATTAGATTGTCTGTGGTTCTTGGGGAAAACACTATCACTCCAACTGATATAATTTCATTTACTCTATCTATCTATCTATCTATCTATCTATCTATCTATCATCTATCTATCATCTATCTATCATCTATCTATCTATCATCTATTTGTGCATCATTTATATATCTATCCATCATCTATCTATAAACACATGCACATATGCATATACATAGATGAATAAACATACATTATATATGTTTTTAGAAAAATTTAAATTATTTCCCTATGACATTTCAAACATCCCATATGCTATTTATCCCTCCTTTCCCCCTGCCCTGCTTTTGATTTTTGATATCTACTATTCTCCAGTTAAGACTACCTCTAAATTATTCCTTATCACAACACTTGTGTTCTGTTCTCTCCCTTTCTAGTATTCCTTCTCCTCAATTGCCTCATGGTCCTTTTTAATTTTCCAGGTCTGTACTTTCTCCAGGTTACATACTCTACCTAAAGACTCTAAAATATCATGCACAAACAAGAGAGAACCTAAGTCATTTGTCTTTCTGGGTCTGACTTACATCTCTTAGCATAATATTTTCCACTTTTATTTACCTTCAAATTTCATGAATTCAATTATCTTTACAGCTGAATAGAATTAAATTGTGTATGTGCACAACATTTTCATCATTTGAAAGACATTTAGGTTGTTTCCATTTCCTACCTATTGTGAATAAAGCAGCAAGGATTGTGGCTGAGCAAGTATCTGGATAGTAAGATGTTGAGTTGAGACTTTTGGGCATATGACAAACAGTGGTACAAATAGGTCATGGTAGGCCTGTGTTTAGCTTTTTGAGAATTCCCCACACTGATTTCAATAGTATTGCTTCAGTTTGCAATCCAATCAGCAGTGAATAAGGGTTTCTCTTTCTCCACATCCTCACCAGCATTTGCTGTCAGTTGCTTTCATTATCATAGTCATTCTGACTAGAATAAGGTGAAATTTCATAGTAGTTAGAACTAGTATATCTCCAATTTCTAACTAAGGATGTTGAACACTTTAAAAAACATTTCCTATCCATTTTTATTCCTTCTTTTCATAACCCTGCTCAGACCCATAAATCATATTTCTTCTTTGGGTTGTTTGTTTTCATAACTCTTTGTTTTATAAATTCTTTGTTTATTCTGGGTATGAAATCCCTATCAGATGTATAACTGGCAAATGTTTTCCCCCATTAGTTCTCTTCCTCTCTACTTGACCTCCTCTGCCCGCCGTACTATACAGAGCTTTCTGAGTTTGATGAGGTCCCAGTTGTGGACCTTCATTCATGAACAAAAAGACTCCTTTTTGGAAAGCCTTTTCCTACTCTTACATTTGGTAGGACACTGCCCATGTTTTCTTTTATCAGTATCTTTGACAGACAAATAAGTTTGAAAATTATATACGTGGATTTTGTGTGCATTCTACCTTTCAAACTTTCCTTTTGGGTTCTAGTATTGTTTCTGTAGAGGTTTTTTTTTTAGAATGTATTTTGTAAACAAATATATATATATAAAACTATGCATAAAGTACATTTATTATTTGTTTATGATGATTCATTTGTCCATTTAAGGAAATACTTAGCTGCATCCACTGACCCTCAATGTGTTTTCTTTTCCTTATCATTCAATAAAAGTATTTTCCTACCTTTTGGTTAAATATTTTTAAATTGTGGTTTACTTACAAACAGGCCACATAACATAAAAATATGTGGATATATCTAGATCTTTTATTATTGTTGACTTTTCATTTAGTTCATTGGTACAGTTTAGGTTGCGGTTTTCAAGAGTTTAATCTTTGAACAAGACTCATTTTATTGGCTAGCAGAAGGTCTGTTTGGGCAATCTTTCAGGTTCACTTGGAAAATTTCTATTTTTAGAACTTCTTGTAGTGTTGTAAATAAATGATAATTAGATCAAGAGGCTTGATAAAGGTATTCAGACTCAACGGGAAAAATCTTTCCAAATTTTCACCATCCTCCCACCAAGTCTTCACTATATCGGCAATTTCTACTGTTACCTATCATTTGTCCTTTGCTCCTTCGAAAACACTAAGATGTGCATTACTCATCACATAATTCTCTTTGAACTCCAAACAAACCAAACATGACTACTTACAGACATATGTACTGACAAAGGCACAGTGCATCATGGAGTCCTTGACTGAATGCTACCTGTACCATGCGTCCCCTAACATCTGCATGCCAGAGGAAAGTCAGGATGGGCTCGAGCATCCTCCTTTGACTATTGTGTTGCAACTGAAATGACAAAGCTGTATCAGTCCCACAAGATCCAAATTTTTGCTGGACACTGTACTTCTCTAACTCTTCTCTAGTGTGCTTCCCTCTCTTTCCTCATTGCCTAGACACACTACCTTGCATATTACTCTTAATATGTGTAGGTTGAAGGTGTTTAGCACTAGTTTTTTCTTCTCTTGAACTTACATACCCCAAGCTACCTGAGTTTCTCATGGCTGCTTCTTCCTGCTATGGAAATCCCACCATAACTGTAACCTATTCAAAGGGATCTTCCTTGAATTCCCATAGTCAAACACTACTCATAGTCACTTTATCACTACCTTGCTATGTTATGTGAAATGACTTTGTTTTTATCTCCATTATTTTCTTTCACATTGTAACATAATACTGAAAGTTAGTAAGAACTAGGTAAATCCTGTGATGAGCTTCTTTTTAACACCTGCTCCCTGTTACAGTGCTTAGCACATTAGTAATTGTGTGTAAATATTTATTGATAGATTAACCTTATTATCTCTGAGTTTTTTTGAAGGATGCTAACATGGTTGACTTAAATATCAAAGATAAATACCATGGTCAGTAGGTCTATGGCTCTTGAATACGAAGTCTTGGAAGGGTCGCTTCATGGAAGTCTCCCGCTTGTTTTATGACCTTCATTTTACTGCTTAACCTAAATCTCTCCACTATATTTTTAAATGAGTTCCTCCTGTTTCAAAGCAGTGTACGAAAAACAGATGGCTGCTTCTCTTCCTATCCTTTCTCTCATTCCAAGACCATCATGAAACCAGACCTCTTTCTTTGTCGAGGCCTAAATAATTCTTGCATTTTTAACACTTCCTGAAGTTTTGATTACCCATCCCTTAAATCCTTTCCAGTACTTTCTGTTTGTAGCCTTGTCCAGTAGAACTTTCCACCATAATAGAAACACTCTACATCTGGGCTGTCTAATACAGTAACCGCTAGTGACATGTGATGAATGAGAACTTGAAATGCAAAGCATCGAAGGGCTGGATTCTTAAATTGCATTTAATTTCAATAAATTAAAATGTAAATATCCACATATGGGTAGGGTCTAGCAAATTACCACAGCTGTTACATGCTGTGGAACATTCTGTGCACTCATAGGCGGTAGCACATTTTATTAACTAGTAGGTGGCTGTAGTAAATACGCATTAAAATATTTAAAAGTTTGAAGGAGAAAGGTATAGCACAATGCATAAGACAAATTTTAGCTACAGGGTCTTCAGTTTAACTTCAATACAGTTAATTTAGCTCTTGTCAATGATATTTTATGAAAGAAGCTGATAGTCTCACTGACCTGATGCTTAATATGTCAGATTTACAATAGTGATTTCTAACTTCCTTCATCTTTAGCATTTAACATTCTTATGAAAAGTATGTATTAATTTCTTTTCAATGTATATTCCAGTGGAAGATGAAGGAAGGAGAAAAGGAACAAATGATGACCTCACATAGTCACCTCCAGTTAAAGCTGGGGAGTCCTGGGACTCAGATGAATATATTTGGCTTCCAAGTAACGGGCACACCCTGGACCCTTCAGGCTATGGGGGCCTAATAGGATATATAGATATAGATATGATAATGGTACATATATATAATTATATATATATGTATATATATTGGATATGTATATACATGTATTTATACCTAAATGACTTTTCTAACATTGTAAAACTTTGCCTCTGCATCTACATTTTTCTCAGCTGTCCAGAAACAATGCTATGTTTAAACTTTTAACACTGATGCACCCTTTGACATTGTGGTTATTTTCAGACATCGAGGTAGGGGATGTGCACTGATTAAAGACTATTGGGAGCATTTACAAATCAACTTCAGATTTCTGAGTCATGGCTGTCTAATCCCTTCCAGTATGCTCACTGTTGAGAAGAATTGTGTTCACTAAGCAAGGAAGAAAAGATGCTATCAAATCTAAGTAGCAAACACATTTCCATGATTCCAGATTCTTATATTGTATTTCAGTTCTGATTCAGGAGAAGAAACGTGACTGTTCTCCTTTGTTTTCCTTTTTTTATTAACAAATAAAATGTCTTGATTTAAGAAAAGAACGTCCTCCTGGGAAGCTTGTTTAATTGAACTCTGCTTAATACATAGCCCAAATCTCACCTTCATATACTTAGATATTAAGTATAAAAGGTGCTTTTTATATTGAAATTTTATTCTTCCTGCTTGCCATAAAGCATGGTTATAACTTTCTCTGTCACTTCTTGCAATATGTCAACATTTTGGCTCTAAGATGGAGACTAACAGCGGCCATCAGAAAGACAAACCTCAGAACAGTAGATGCTTCCTAATGTCTCCTGTCTTCTCTCCTCTTCTACATATGAGTCACAGAACGGAGAGAATGTCAGACGGTGTATTTTTAGCGTTTCTGGAATCCCCTATCCTTAAATTCCTTTTGTTTAAACTTTTCTTTGTATTATATAACTATTTCCAACACAATATGGCAAAAGGGTAACATTTTTAAAATTAGCATTGAAAAACATGTTTCAAAAGCATTGAAATAGCTAATTCATCATCTTAGCTCTGGAATGTTAATGGCTGCAAACAACACAGTTTACCACCATCTGTCTCCCTGGCCTCTCCCTCTTTCCACGCTGTCTCACAGATGATGTGAATAGCAGTTTTAATAAAAGTCAGGCTATCCCCATACTATCTAGTCATGTTCCTTAGTTTCTGATGGCACAGAGACAAAACCTAGCTAAAATAAATATTCAGTGTAATTTTTAAAAGTCAGTAGCCTTCAGACAAGCAGGAATTATTTTTCATCAGTACAGATAAGTTAGGCTTTTCAAAATCCATCAGTTTAATTAGCACATGGTAAACTGAATAGTGCAACTCCAGTGCTCACAAACGTAAAACAAGTCTCACGGTCATTAGTGGATGAGTTTTTCATCTCCTGAGAACGATATGGTTTCATTTATCCAGAAAATTTAATAATATTTATAGGACTTTCAAATATCAGTGTGGTTGTAACATATCTGTTATAGGTATTTATTCCATTACCAATTACTAAAGAGAATTTTTGAAACTGTTTCTTTAGAGCTAGGGAGATAGCTCATAGATGAATCAGCATCACTACCTCAGACATAAATGCCAGGTGTCTGTCATTTCCATGCTCAGTTAGTGAATCAGGGTTTTTGGAACAAGTCCTGGTGAGGTAGAATAGCCAATTCAGAGATCGCTAACTTCAGTGAGAGATCATACCTTGAAAAAAGAAATGGAGAGCCATGGAAGAAGACAAGCAATTACAACCTGTATTTTCCATATATATGTGCAGACATGTGCAGCATGCACAGTCCCATGTATGTGTGCCCGTATACATGTGAACAGATATACACAACAGCTCACCTACCACACACACACACACACACACACACACACACACACACACACACACACAGAGAGAGAGAGAGAGAGAGAGAGAGAGAGAAATTATTTTTAGTCATATCTTATTGATTTCTGAAAGGCAACTGATCACAGAATATGGATTTTATGCTAGTGAATTTCTTAGCCCCGTGATGAATTCTAAGAATTATATGTGGCTTGTTTTGGATACTAACTTTGAATCTCTCAACATTGTTTGTACTGCTTGAGTTTTCAAGTAGGAAAAAAATTTCTTTTCATTCTTATCTTAAGCTTATTTTAAAAATAATTATGGAGGTCTAAAATTTTAATTGTTTCCCATGTATCTGTTAACCTAATTATCTATTTCTTGTTTTAATTTATTGTGACAGCATGAACTAACTGGCATTCTAATTTTACTAAGGTTTAACACAACATGGCCATGGTATGATTTTTTTTATACATGGCAAGATTTCGCATAAAACTCTTTTAGGTAGTGAATTAACTGTTCTTATGAAACAGTAACCTGTAAATTTTCTTGAAGGGCTATACTTCTCAAGGCTTTTGTTATTTTACTATAGTTTATCTTCTATTGTTGCTCTTTGAAAATTTATATAAAGGACTAGAATTATTCAGCCTTTAATTGAAGACTTGAGTCTGAAATTGAACTGAGAAATTTGAAAATGTCATTAGATATCATTGATAAAATCTTTTATGCCTCAAGTCTTTTGGGGGATGTTACACTTTTCAGGGATTAGTTATTTTAACTAGATGTGCTACATGATGTCTCAGTGTTAATGAGATGCTGTTTACTCTTTGTTTAATCTCTACAAAAGTGATTCCCCATTTTCCAAATCTCTGTGTCTATGTCTCTGTCTGTCTGTTTTCTCTCTCTCTCTCTCTCTCTCTCTCTCTCTCTCCCTCTCTCTCGTGTGTGTGTGTGTGTGTGTGTGTGTGTGTGCGCGCGCGCGCGCGCGTGCGTGCGTGCGTGTAGAAATATACAAACCCCCCTGTCTTAGTTTGGGTTTTATTGCTGTGAAGAGACACCATGACCATGGCAACTCTTACAAAGGAAAACATTTAATGAGGTGGCTTACAGTTCAGAGGTTTAATCCATTATCATCATGGTGGGACATGGTGACATACAGGCAGGCATGGTGCTAGAGAGGGAGCTGAGAGTCCTGCATCTTGATCCACAGGCAACAAGGAGACACTGTCCCACTAGGTATGGCTTGAGTATGTATGAGACCTCAAAGCCCACCCCTACAGTGACATACTTCTTCCAACAAGGCCATACCTCCTAATAGTGCTACACATGCGTCTATTGGGTCCATTCCTATTCAAACCACCACAACATCTGTGTGGAGAACAGAGATAATGCCTTCCTCCACCTTATTTTTTTTTTTGAGGCAAGTTCTCTCATTTGAACTAGAGGTCACTGATTCACCTAGTTTTGGTGGCCAGCAGGTCCTAAGGCTCTTCTTTTCTCTACCTTCCCAGTACTGGGGTTATAGGTGTATGACAGGGTGTGGCTTTTTGATTTTGTCACTTGTTTTATTTCCTTCTTTTGTTTACATTGCTATTGTTAGTATTTAAATGAGTACTAATGGACAAAAGCAGGCTTTTATAACAAACCCTCGACCCACTGAGCCACGTTTCCTAACCCTGCTTTGCTCTCTTTATCAGTTTCATCTAGAAGTGTCAATGATACTTGCATGCACAGCTCATATGTGGCCTTTTGGAGTGACTCCTTTGTTTTGTATAGCAACATCTTTTCTATTCGATATTTCCCAGTTTTTACCTTTGATTTTCATTTTCTTTTCTTTTCTCTGGCTCCTCGAGGTGACTGGTTCTATTACAAGCTTTGTACGTCCTTAAAAAGCATGTGAGGTTTTAATATGGCTTATAATTACCGCATATCAACAATACTCAATTGTCAATAAATATGGTTTCTAGTATGAATCAAATCATAATGCATGCACTCCCAGTTCCAGAATCTTCTGACTATTGTTCAGTTGCTTATGCATTATTTTTATTCTTTCTATTGATTTCTCATTAGCATATAAGGTAATGGGCATCATATATACATTAATATGCATATATAGGCTACATTTCTAAATGTTTTTGCCTCTTTCACTATCTGGACCCAGCTCCAAGCTAAGCAAACTGCCAAATTTCTCACAATGGCATAAAGAATTACATTTTCATCTTCTGTTCCCAGATGAGTCTTCCCATTCTGGCAGAAAAGACCCTCCCAAAAACATCTTCTGCACCAATTAAGGATCAGAGGGATTCTTCATATAGAAACGCCCACAATCATCTGCTCTGATCCCCAATGTGTGCACTCTTTCAGCAACAAATGTTCCTACATGTGTTACCTTACTTTTCACAGTGCCCCAGATGCTTACTTTTGATGTGCATGTGTGTGCACACATGTCCATATGTGTGATGGAGGAACTTTCCAGCGTCATCACCCTGTCTGTCATATTTGGAAATATGTGCTGAGGTATTCAGCCCAGATTTTAGATCTAGGCTAAAGTCATGTTCCCCTAGTGTTTTATTGGTGCTAATGACAAATGGCCATGGATAGCATTAATAAAGAAAGAACACCTTAAATTAATCTCACTTTGTGAACCTCTTACACTACCATGATGATGAGATTTTGAGTTGGAAATCTACAAGTAGTTCAGCATCAGCAGACCCTAGGAACATTTTTCTCTCTGCTCTAGCCCTATGTCATGTTTCCCGAAATCCATGGGACTTGAGGGATTAAAATCTGTAGGTTTTATTTTGGTGCCACTTTCATGCATTAGATTGGATCCCCAAATCTAAATGTTCCTGAAGGAAATTCTTTCCCTGGGATGACTTGCTCTAGGTATTCTGGTTTTCATCTAATCTTCCATTCAGAGGCATTCTCAAACCTCAACTGAATTTTTCCAGGTTTGCAAAAGGACAATAGTGTCGAAGTGTATCTGCTCCCAGTTTACT
>CABHPP010140206.1:0-41305 GCA_902168425.1 Peromyscus attwateri
CTATGAAGTTAAAAATGAAATACAGAGTGAAGAAAAGCTGAGTGCTTTATTTGGCAACCAATCAATAAAATCAACTATTAACATTGCTGTCCAAAATATAGATCTTTAGGCTTAAATATTATATTATAGTCTCACATATACAGAATCCATTGTGGTGGGGAATATATGGAAGCAGAAACAGTTCACAGGTTTAACATACTGGGACAGAATGGGATACAGTCATTGAATTACAGAGTCTTTTAAAAATATACCTATTGGGGCTGAGGAGATTGCACAGTCAATATAATATTTGCTGTGCAAGCATGAGGACCCAAGTTAAGATTCCTAGTATCCATGTTAAAGGCCAGACATGGCAGTGTACACCTGTAATTCCAACATTGGGAGCTATAGACAGGAGGATTCTGGAGGCTCACTAGCCAGTCATATAGCCCATTGGTGAGCTCCAGGTTCAGTGATAGACCTTGACTCAAAATATAAAGTGGAAAGCAATATAGGAAGACACCTGATGTCAGTCTCTGGCCTCTAGACTTTCATGTATGGGCTTATGCACCTATACAAACATGTGCATACACATGCATATACTACACACATATGCACACACTTAAAATGTGCCTTTTATGTAGATTCAGTTAATCTATTTTCATTGAAATGAATAAGTTGCCATATTTTGCATTTTGTTTCATGTCTTCTTCCCTTCTTATAAATAGCAACATCAACCACCTATCCAAACTGTGAAGTTGGCCTTCTCTTTTCCTTCACTTCCTATTCCAGTCAGATAAGCCCTAAGCTTTTACACTCCCTGCCTGAAACTCCTATTATTGTTATGGGAAGAGTTTTTATGTGTCCTTCACCCTGAATTCATGTGTGGAAGTCATAACCTCAGTATGACAATATTAGAAGGCAGAGGCTTTGAGAGATAATGAGGTTTATATTTGGTCATGAATGTAGAGTCCCATCTGATGGGATCCATGCCCTATTAGGAAGAGAAAGAAACATCAAAACATCCTCTTCTTCATCTGACACTGTAAGAAGTTTGCTCCTGGAGACCAGAATGAGAGCCCTTGTCATGCACATGGAAAATTAAGCTTTTCTCTGTATTGTATCCATCAGTAGTTTTTATTTTACTCTATTATTTTATTTCATTATTTTACCAAGAGTTGTGGAGCTCACTGGGGAAAAGACAGCCCTTCATCAGAATACTGTATTCTTTCCTAGGGGCATGGGGTTTCCTCCAGAGTTCAATCCATTGGCTTCCACTGGCTTCTGATTCCCTGGCCTAAGCACCTGGCATACATTCAGGTTGCTTCCTGGTGATGTTCTCCGCATTTCCAAGTAAAATTGTCATCAAAATGAGGTAAACACAAAGACCACTGTTGTCACCCCTTCCTCCAGTGGCTTCTCAGTGTTCACAGTCTCCCCTCAATCCAAGAATCACTGGCTTCTGTATGACTTTTCCCATTTCTGTGAACAAATGCCTGACAAAAAGGCAACTCAAAGGCTTGCTTTGGCTCATGATTCAGGGCATTGAATCCATCCTGGTGGGTAAGGCATGGCAACAAAAGCAACTCACAGTTGGGTAGCAGTCTTTCCCACATCTATGTGGATTAGGAAGCCAAGAGAGATGAATGTTCATACTGAGTCAGGAACACCAGCCTCTGGGATGGTGGCTTTTACTTTCTCAATCAAATCTCTATGGAAACACTAATGTGCCCAGGGGTGTGTCTTCTTGGCTTGTGACTATGTAACATAATAAGATGTCCTCCTATAGCTCAGTGTCCCCTATTCAAAATTTAAAGCGTAATATTTTGTGCCATTGTCATAGTAACAGTGTGAAGGATGCTCTCACCAGTAGCAGATATTATTAATCAAGAATGACACTGTTCTACACTAAGCTCCATTTACCTTTCTCATCTCCCTTTTCTGGAATAGATATTCACAATAAAATGAGGGCTGGAGACATAGCTCAGTGGTAGAACATTTGCCTCCCATGTGTGAAGCTCTGAGTTTGATCCCTAGGAAGGCCAAATAACAGCTCAACATCACCCCCCTAAATTTAAGTATAAAATGCCATACTTTTGCAATCACTTCTACATGAATGGCTACCTAGAATTAATGGTGTTCCTATTACTGCATATGAACCACTTAGACATGGAAGACATGAAGAGTTTCAGAAGGTCAAAAAGAACAGGAAATACCTGATTGAATTCCTAATATTCTCTTTCCTGCCTGCCTACCTTATTAAGACATAATCGAGAGTTGAGGACCTGCTAGCTTTCTCCCTTCCATGTTAGCACAATATGAAATATGAACAATCACCATCGTTCAGATTTTCTTTAGATAATCATGTTGATGATATTCCATGGGTATAGCCTCTCTGGAACTTCTAGGAGATACAATCTAATCAATTATAGAACTCTAAGGCAGGGGTTGTCACATTTGCTTCCAGTATTAAAGGCTGAAAATTTCACAATACTTATTAGACATTGCTAATTTTCTCTTATGTATTATTTTGGTTACACAAACTCCAACAGTTACAGAAAACAGAATTAAACTGTTCATAGTTGGAAGCATTTATATTTAGTTCCATTTTCTCATTATTATAAGATGTTTATCTTATCTAATTTCAGTGTGATACTGAGGCAAAGAAAGTTATGCTATTATGGTGGGGAACCTGGATTCTGTCCTGCCAATATTCCTCAAGGAACCAGAGGCAGGCAAAAGGAAATCAATCTAAAATCAGACATTACCTGTCAGCATCTGCCACTGAGTATTTCATTGATAAAAGCCGAGGAGGAACATCCACTGAAGCACCGAGCACTTAATGTACCACTTAGCACATAAAGGCCCTATGGAAATTAATCTGAGCCCAAGACCCCAGGTTCACCCTTCAAGGAACAAGGATGAGACAACACCCTGCCCTGCAGCACCTCCTGACCCATCCACCCAGCGGCACTGTGAACAGTCCTGACCACAGATTTTCTAAGACACTCAGGTTTGACAGCTCATGGAGTTTGGGGGTTTGTGCAGTTGTGCATGATGACAACAGGCGACTGTGACTTTCCTTCCCTGTTGCCTCTCTCACTTTCACTGCTGGAAATATTTTGATTTCTCTCTCATGTGCCACAGATCAACACTTTCTGTTTCAAAAATAGCCTTTTTATTCAAAGGCTTCACACTGGAATGGGTAAAAATTTGAAAAATGCCTGAGGGAAATTAGCAGCATCATTTTCTTACTCATTTTCAGCCTATTAACATCATCCTCAAGCTTCTACACTAACTGGGGGATGTTCTGCTCCCCGGGGTCTGCTACTGTGTTGCTTCAGCTTTGAGGAATAATCCAAGAACAGTAAGCACGGGGCCTGAGAACTATTCACAACACTTTCAAGGAGAGTAAAATCTTAAAATGAATGAATGAATCAATAAATCAACCAGTCAATCAAAACAGTGGCTAGAGAGATGATGGCTAGACAGTTAAGAGAACTTATTGCTCTTGCAGAATACCCAAGTTTGGTTCCAAGCATCCTCTTTGGGCTGCTCCACAGCTCTAACTACAGCTCTAGGTGATCCAGGGCCCTCTTCTGGCATCTGCAGGCACCTGTATTCTTGGGCACAAACCCCACACAAACACACACATTTGTACATCCTGTTAAAAAGAAAATCTTTTAAGATATTGAAAACCAAATGACTTCAAGTGTTTATAGAGCTAATGGGTCAGACCACGCCAGCCTTCATGCAAAATCATTAAGAATTACCAATAATTGCTATTATTTGCATTCAATGCTATCCTTGCAGAAGCAGCTTTATTGTATTACTGAGTGATGATTAGTATATAGCAAGGATTAAAGACTGCAGCACAGCAGGTAGGCCTCTTAACCGATATGTCATTACACTGATTACAAAGGTATGCAAATGATATAAACAGAAAAAAGGGTGTTTTTCTCTTATGCTAATTTTAGCCTGGCCCACCTGTGCATTAATTAACTCATATTCAATTAGCTGGTTCACCAAGGAAGAATTCTGTCTTGTCAGCCTGCCCTCTGTGGCACATAAGGCAGTTGTAACTTAGCCTAATTTTGAACCCATACTTTTAACCTTTGACTTTTCATTATTAATACAATAAAATCCAGACAAGTAACTTTTGTTGGCCAGAGGGAGTTTGGAGGTATTGTGGTGTGATTCTGGTAAGGATCTGTCTTTTCTAACCAGTCCAACAAATTAGAGCAAAGGTCCTGCATTGCATTGCATGACTATCATGATATGTTCATTTGTTGGGCTGGTGACTGTCTAGCAAGCATCTTTATTGTTTAAATAAAAGATTTTGTTTACTTTTAATTATGTGTATGTGCGTGTATTTGTGTGTGGGTCTGTGTATCTGAGTGCAGGTGTACCCCGGAATGTCAGATTCCCTGGAGCTGGAGTGAGCACTGGGAACTCTAGAAGATCACTTATATGCTCTTAAATGCTGAGCCATCTCTCTGGCCCCCATCCTTACTACCTTGTGCTCCATAGTTTGATGTCAACTTGACACAAGCTGAAGTCATTTGAGAGGAGGGAACCTCAATTAAGAAAATGCCTTCGTAAGATGGGGTTGTAGGCAGGCCTGAAGGGCATTGTGTTAATTAGTGATTGGTAGGAGAGGGCCCAGCCCATTATGGCTGGTGCCATCCCTGGGCTGGTGGTCCTGGGTTCTATAAGAAAGTAGGCTGAGCAAGCCATGAAGAGCAAGCCAATAAGTAACATCCCTCCTCGGCCTCTGCATCAGCTCCTGCTCCAAGCTTCCTGTCCTACTTGAGTTCCTGTTGTGATGACTTCCTTTTATGATGAACAGTGATTTGGAAGTATAAGCTAAATAAACCCTTTACTCCCCAATGTGATTTTTGGTCATGGTGTTTCAATACAGCAATAGAAACCCTAACCATGACATACTTGACATTAATTGTTATACCAGTACCCATCTTTTCTTCTATTGCTTCTATTACAAGCTAAGTCTGACATTTCTTTGGGCCTCCAGCTCACAAATGATGACTTAGAGACTTATTATTAATTATGAATGCTTGGCCTGTCTTAGGCTTTATAAAAACTAGTTCTTATAACTTAATTTACCTGTTTCTATTAATCTACATTCTATCATATGGCTTGGTTACCTGTCCAATATGTCTCACTTGTCCCACTGGCATCTCTCATGTACCTAGATTCATTCCTCTGACTTCTGCTCTCTCCCTGGAAGTCCCATCTATTCTCTCCTGCTTAGTTATTGGCCATTCAACTTTTTATTATACTAATCACAGCAACACATCTTCACACAGTGTACAAATATCTCACAACAAAGACTAGAGCAGTAAGGATAAATAGCTTTATATTTATTTCCTCGGGGGCAAAAATGGCCAATTACACCATCACACCTGCCAATTTAAAGCAATTTGTGCAAGTGAATCAGTGAAAATTCAGTAGGAATAACCAGGTGGGCTGTTTGGCAATGTTTATGGGTAAGTGAGAAGCACTGATAAATTTTAGAAGGATTGCCTACCCTGCATGGAAATTTGTATTCTTCCTTTTGGCCTTAAGACTGAGCTATATGTAACTATTTTCTGTAGCCTCAGAGTTACCAGTAGCTAGGATCTTGGCTGGGTATTTCTAGGTTCGTGATCTCTTGTTCAGAATTGAAATAAAAGCTCACACATAAGGAAGTATGAAGGATATATTATTTAAAGTGAAGGGATAGAACAGTGTGGTAGTTTGAATATAATTGGTCCTCACACTCTCACAGGGAGTGGCAGTATTGGCAAGTGTGTCTTTGCTGGAAAGGGTTTGCTGAAAAGGTCTTATTAGAGGAAGTGTGTCACTGTTGGGGCGGGCTTTGAGATTTCCTATGCTCAGGATATTGCCCAGTGTTTCAGTCAACTTCCTGTTGCCTGCAAGATGTAGGACTCTCAGCTACCTTTCTAGTACCATGTGTGCCTGCATGCTGCTATGCTTCCTGTCATGATGATAATGGACTGAACCTCTGAAACTGTAAACCAGCCACTGCAATGGAATGTTTTCCTTATAAGAGTTGCCATGGTCATGGTATCTTGTCACAGCAATAAAAAACCTTAATTAAGACTAACAGGTTAGAAATATACCATAGGAGAGTGGTGAGTCATTTGAATGAAGATACTCAAAGGGCTCCAGTGTATTGCTTGGGGTTTTTATTTGTGGGGTCTAAAGGAAGGAAGGACTGATAATTAAAAGGTGTAGTTGGCATATTTCTTTATATGATTGACAGATTAGCTTATATAATCACTTATCTACTGAACATGTCCCTTCCCATATTGCATTTTATTATAATAATATGCATACCCAATAATGTGTAATATAGTAAATGAGATTCTCCTAAAAATTTCACTTTGGGACACGTTTTCTCCTAATTGTATATATGTTACAAGCCATTTTAGATTGGATAGGCCTTTACATTCTTGCAACAGTATATAAACAGAATATGATGTAATAGAATCTAAGTTTGATGGCCATTAAGAGGAGAAGAAACATTCATTGCTCAGAGTAGGGTGTACTTGCAGCTCTACACCATGGGGATTGCTAACAGGTTGCTAGGTAAATTATTGAGAGAGGTTTGTGCAGAATAGTATGTATAGGAAAGCATCTCAGAATATCAAGTACATTATTAGAAGAGGGAATTGCATACCCCATACCAAGTGGAGTAAAGTATATGCATGCCTGCATTACTAGTGCTGGGAATACAGTGTCTGTCCACCAAATACCTAATAGTACTGGGTCTGGAGTTAGACAATCTTGGTTTAAAGGCTAATTTTGCCATTTATAACTGTGAATTTGGCAAGATTTTAGCTATCTATGATTCAATTATCTCAGAAATAATATAAGTGAGTAGTTCTTCATTTGTAGAATTATAATCAAGGTTGAAAGAAATAGTATATATAGACTTTTACAAACCTTTATGTAGGTCTGTTCCATAGAAGATGCTCAGATAATATATACTTGCATTCATATAGGAATGAAAATGTTTGCTGGCACTAGTAGTTCAGAATTCACCTTCTTATTTTCAGCAAGGAAAACCAGGGAAGGATGAAGACTAGTCCTACTCTGTTGGCATCTGTAATTCACATATCCCTCACCATTAAGTTTGGCATCAGAGTCTTCTCATTCCAGGTAGTTAGCTGATCTGAAGGCATCTTAGAGTTTGGGGTGGGAACTATAAGTGCAGAGGCCAGAAGATTTGCAAACCCAAGGCTGGCTTCTCCAATCAATTGATTTTCACATTTGTACTCTCTTATCTTGCCATGTACAACCCCAGTTGTAATACCAATGAGACATAAATGGGTTGTTATTTTTCTTTCCTTCTTTGACCTCAGCAAGGCACAATGATCCTGGCATTGGGAGCTAAACCTATAGATTCAGGGACCAGTGCCTCCTACTGGTGTAGCCTACTGATAGACTGCCTCCTACCTCAGCCTGTTTATATTTTTTATGTCATGTGACATGTGATTTTTATTTTTCTGCATAGCTAGGAAGCAGTGCCAGGGCTTTACCAGGAAAATACTCTACTCCTGACCTCTGCTTTCAACCCCGTGTTTATCATTTTGATCTTCCCTGCAGACCTTTCATTGTGGTTTGAAAGTGAAATATTCTTCACAGGCTCACATGTTTGAATACTTTGTACCCAGTTTATGGTGCTGTTTTGGGAGGTTGTGGAACTTTTAGGGGTGTGTTCTAGCTGGAGGAAGTGAATGGGTCTTGAGTTTTATAGTTAGGCTTTGTTTTACTTCTTCTCTATGATTTCTGGTCCACCCAGGCATAGAAATCAGTTTATTGATTGCATTGACATTCTTCAGTGACTTACAGTTTAATTAGTTAAGTAATTGCAGAGTCTCCTATAACCACCTATAGTTCTGTGACTATGGTTAAGCTCTGGGCTGGTTTGATCTGTTAAGTCCAATGCAGACATGAGACCAAATCATTATTGTCCTTCAAATATTCCACAGTATAAACGAATGTAACACATCTTCAACTAATATTCTATAAGAACCCCTGACTGATTTTACTAGACTGTATGGTGATTCAGAAGTATGGCCTGGTAGTTTCTCTGGTACTGAAACTCTTTGAGTTGCTGCTGTGACAGCCATTTCATAGGCTTTCTCAAAGTGTTCTGTGTCCAAGGCTTGTGTGGGAATATGAAGATAGAGAGAATATGCCATTTTGGACTTGAGGAGTCCCCAGGGTAGACTGAAAACTGATTAGGTATCCAGGATAGTCATTATATGCAGATGGTGTAACAGTAACAAAATAGAGTTTTCCAAATTTCCCCCCACGTTAGAACCACTTTTTGTATTGAAACTGACAGATTCCTAGGCTCCTCCTCTTAAGAGTTACAGATTTATAAAATGTCACTTAGATCATTTTGATCCTTGCAACATCCTGATTAGGCTTATTGAGCTTAAGGAATTTGTCTAATATAAAAAGCAGTCACAAGTCTCTGAGGTATGTACAAAGATCAAATGTGACTGCTAAATCCAGGGGAGAACACATGGACTAGATAAAGGAACTGTGAAGTAGAATGGACCTATCACAACACGTGTGTAGACTATGAATGAAGTGTCCTCATGATGGGCTGCTGCCTGCCTGCATTTTGGGGAAGTAACTGACTGGTGGAGTAGAGTCTCCTAACTAGCTGGAGAAAACTTCACTAAAGAATGCCGAACCTTCAGAGTGTCTGGGATTGGCTGTCACAGTAACCACGATCTTGTTTGTGCTATGGTGAAAATCAATCAGCTTGTGCGGGCAACATAATGGAAATTGTCTTCTGAAAACACTGCTTTCGTGACAATCTGCTCCCTTTATCTTTCAATTTTTACAGTGACTTAAAAACCCCCCTTTCCCTCAATTTACACACATTTCTAATGTTGTTAAGACGGTTATTTCAGAAAAGAGTTATATATGTATATTAAGGGCAGCCTTAAAAGTCTTAAATAGACCTAGTAGATGAAATTCAGTGGAAGACAGATTTCTGTGGACATTTAAAAAAGAATGGTTTAAAATACCAACTAGAGGATTAACTAGACCAAAGTTGCAGAAATAGCTCATCTGGGAACTCAAATGCATTCCTGGCTGCCTGGAGCACCAGATGGGGGAGGATTCTGAGCTGACACCTGGACTTACAGGGAGAATGTGCTATAACTGTTTAATGACACTCATCTCTGGCTTCAGAAGGATGTGCTGGGATGTACACAGTAGGTCAGAGTCTTTCTGGCTCATTCCAAATATAGCAGCTTCTAGATCATTAGCAAATAGCCTTCTGAGTGTAGCAGCTTAAACCTGTAATCCCAGCACTTGATAAACTGAAACAGGGAGTTTGCTCCCAGTTTGGTGGCAGTTTTGGCTACATAGTAAGTTCCAGGTCAGCCTAGGCCATAGAGTGAGGCCCTGTCTCAAAATCAGACAAGAGCAGAGACTAGAATGACAACTATAAGTATTTAATTTGCACCGAGAGAGTGGCTGGTAGAGTGAGAATGCAAAGCTGTGCTGAGGAAAAACCTCAGTCATTGGTTGGCAACTTCTACATGCTTCTGTATGCTCAGTCGTACAAGCAGGGTTAGACAAACTCTTTCCATAAAGAGCTACTTAGTAAATATTTTGGACTTCGCAGGCATGTAATCTGTGTAGGAACTACTTAGAGAAAGATGCTATAGGCAATATGAAAATAATGAGTGTGGCTGTGTTCCAGTCAAACTTTATTTATAAAACCAAGTGGTGGGTCATATACAGACCATTCTGCACAGCCTACCGACTCTTGCCATAAGGGATGCTTAAGAAATTACTATTACTCTATGGACAATTTGGAGTCTGGGAGATATAAAATCGTAATTGCAGGGTTGAAGTGAGAGTGGGTATTTGCTACGAGACCTTCTGCAGAGTCTGCTCAGATTTTCCGATCTTGCCTGTAGGGTGCACATCTCTATTCACCAGCAGAGTCACATTACACTGTGAGGATTGCATGGCAATCTGCTAGATAGGGTACAGCAAGGAACGTTCTGACCTTTGTCTCTGCTGATGGAGTTTTTTCAGCAAACATCAGAAGCATTTGATGGGCACTGTGTGAAAATAGCAAATGGTTTGATATACCAATGTCTCTCCCACTATTAAAATATTTAGTTTGTCAGTCAATGTATTTTTTTTTTTTTTTTTGGTTTTTCGAGACAGGGTTTCTCTGTGTAGCTTTGCGCCTTTCCTGGAGCTCACTTGGTAGCCCAGGCTGGCCTCAAACTCACAGTCAATGTATTCTTGAGAACATTTTATTATGGCTTTCTCTTTCTGTAGCATTCTTGCTTGAGTATGAATATTTACAAATATTCATAATGAAGTGAAATTCTTACTATTTGCCTATTTGTGTTTTTTTTTTCCTATCTTGATAGCTTTGTTTCCAGAGGCAGTTTAGAATTATTGAGATTTTTAAGAAGTGTTTTCTGGGGCCAGTTAGAGGGCAGAGGTCTGACTGTGGTAGCTATTTTCATTGCTTATAAGTTTTTTAAAGTGGCTATAAATGAATAACTTTAATCAACTTTAAAAAAAATAACCCCAGTCACTAAGTCTTTGGTACATTATCTCTAATGAGAATTGTTTCAAAGCTGTTTCCTAATTATTCTCTGGGCAAATCTGTACTGGATCCTGAGTAGATGTGTTAGGATGCCTGGGGACTTGGTGAGGAGACCACAATCACTTCTGCTTTATTAATACTCTAAATAAAATTTGTTTTTTTGTGCTTAAGGCCTGGCTGTACTGAGCTAATGTTAATGGAGTTTAAAAATGAGATAAATAAATAAAGATCCCCATAGACAGCATTCTGGAAAAAGAGGAGATGAATGTGTTGATACTTCTTGTTTGTCATGTCACTCCATTATTAATAGAACATAAAACCTCACCCTAAATATCCAGTGAATCACAGTGAAGTCTACTCTCTGCTCACCCTCTTCTAAAGCTCATTACCTAGCAGAAAGGTTAGCTGGCCAGGTCATCACCATGTCCCCTAAGTCTATGTGTCTTCTCTTTTCCAGCTCAGTCTACACCTTCCTGCCAAGATCCACGTGGTTAGAAACAGCCTGCTAATTTATTCAGCTCAATTCTCCACTGCATGGAATGATGGGCTTCTCCCTGCCCATCAGACCTCCTACTTCCCATCTACACCCCCATCCTCTCCTGTCTTCTGGCCCAACTGTGAAGTTCTTGGGGTCCGTTTTCTTTCCAGAGTTTGATATCTCCTTCCTTCCTATGCAGAGAAATCTTCAAATGCAACATCAACTATAGATCTGGAAAAAAATGTTTTTAATGGAATAGTTCTTCATTACTTATGTGTCCCTCAGCTTTCCCAGATAAAAATATTTTAGTTGCCTTTTTTATTGATCATAAACTGAATTATGTCAGACAAAAGTTTACTGAATGATTTTCCTTCAGTGTTTGCATGGACTCATTTTCTTAGCCAATACAGTTACATGGGGTCACATCCAAGTCAAGTATTCTCATGTTTCTGGCTTCTCATTCAAGAAATTGAAACAAAAGTCACAGAAATTTGCAAAAGTAGCAAGGAAACTTTATTTAGAGCCAAGCGATAGAGTGGGGCAGAACAGACTGCAAGAGAGCAGCAGCCACATGAGTGAAGATACTGAAGGACCCTCATTGTTTAGGGCTCCCTTTATGGAATTTACAAGAAGGAGGATGGAGTTTTGGTAGGTTAAGCAATTTTCCTAATGTTCATATTCTTCTTATAGTGCACTTATTTTGAACCATTTGTATGCCTAATTTTGCATAATATAGTAAGTAGAAGAGTCTCCCTAGCCGGGCAGTGGTGGCACACGTCTTTAATCCCAGCACTCGGGAGGCAGAGGCAGGCGGATCTCTGTGAGTTCAAGGCCAGCCTGGTCTCCCAAGCGAGTTCCAGGAAAGGCGCAAAGCTACACAGAGAAACCCTGTCTCGAAAAACCAAAAAAAAAAACATAGCTGTAACGATGAAACGAAACAAGAGTCTCCCTAAACTTTACATAGTTCCTAGGTTGTGTTTCAGGATGTGTTTAAACAGAAATGGAGCATCAGTAAGTGGTTTCTAAGGGGAGTTACTTATTCCCATAGTTTAAAATAGGTATAGGTGTCTGCTGATGGAAATGGGGTTTTGGGGTTGTCCACTGCTTGCTAAGTACAGTGTTTGGAGAACAGTGTGTGTATAGTACATGTGTCTATATGCATGTAGGTAAGGGAGCTGTTGTTCCATTTGCATTATAGTAGATAGGGGTGTGCATAATCCTAACCAAGCAGATTTTCCAGTTACTAAAATATTCCCTATGCATGATTGCCTCAATCCTAGCAAAAGTTCTATTGATGGACTTTGGACGAATGTGAATTTTGCAGTACTTAGGAAGCTTATACAAGGTCTAGTGAGATGGCCCAGAAGTTAAGAGTGTATATTGCTCTTGTAAGAGTCCCGCATTTGATTCCCAGCACCCACTCCAGGTAGTTTACAGCTAGCTGTCTGCATCTTATGCACACATACATACAGATACATACATACTATTTAAAAGAAGTCTTTTATAAAAATAAAACTTACTTGACTTGTTCAAATTTTCTCTCTCTTTATTAATTCTGTTTTTATTGGCATTGCTTCTCAATGACCAGGAGAACTGTCAAAGATTCAAATAGGAGAGTCCAACTCTTGACATTGCAGCACCATGCTGTGGTCTCTCAGTGTACTGGGTAGTGTTTATAGCTGTCTTGGGATGCATGCAGCCATTGGACCATATGTTGGACAAACCTGGACTAAAACAATAATGCTAAATTGTCTACTTACAAATTTTAGTCAAATTTATATGCTTCAATAGTTTTGGCAATGGATACTTTTATCATTGTATGTTGACTTATCCCTAATAACTCTCTGATCCACTTCGTGTTTTGCCTGATAGAAATCTCAATTTTGTACCTTCCTTTAGTTTGTTATTTTTCTATTGAAGTCAAAGTCCTTCATATTGTTTTCCATGTCAAGCTTTTGTGGTTGCTGTTCATATGTATTTCCTCACAGCATCCAGCAGAATTTTAAGTCATCATCATTCCATTATCAGTTCTATGGTTATTCTAATATTTTGTTTATATTTGTTTTTCTGTTTATCTTTAAATACATTTTTAGCTACTTCTATTTTTTTCATCTTAGATGGAGGTGTTTGTTTTTAACTCTTTCTATCTCTGTCATATAGTGAGATTTAAAAAGTGTTTCTCTATTAGTTTGAAAATTATATAATTCATTTTTTAAGTAGAATTCTCCATATATTGTAAATTTTAGTTTTAAGTCAATCAAATCTTCACCCTCCTGAGCAACATGGAGACCTTAGGATGTTGAAATTCTCTACCCTTCAGAGTAGCGTGCATGGATGCCATTTCTCAGTGTTTGAGAGTGTTTTCCTTTTCTTCTTAACCCTAGTTGTTCATGAATATTCAGCCGATGCTCGTGTATATAGAGCCACATGT
Organism: Peromyscus attwateri; assembly: GCA_902168425.1. Lineage (NCBI taxonomy): Eukaryota > Metazoa > Chordata > Mammalia > Rodentia > Cricetidae > Peromyscus > Peromyscus attwateri. The sequence goes on from CABHPP010140206.1 coordinate 13,516, forward strand.
TTGTCGGATAATCACTCATACTTGTGTCTCACAATTTTCTTTGCAAAGCCTTTATTCTATTGTTCTCTCAGAAAGAAGGTCGCTTATGGTTAGCTCTGAGTTTTGTTTCTTCTGAAGCTATAAGATAATATGGTATCTTCATTCTTTTTTTTGTTTTGAAATTAGACTTTTTTAATTAAAAAAATTTATTCATTTTACATACCAACCACAGATCCCCATTTTAGCCCTCCTCCCGCTCCCCTCACTTCCACCTAAACCCCCACCCCCACTCCTCATCCCCTCTTCCAAAAGAGTATGATCTACCATGGGGGACAGCAAAGCCTGGTACATTCAATTGAGGCAGGACCAAGCCTCTCCCCTCTTCCTCAAGGGTGAGCAACATGTCCAATCATAGGTAATGGAATCCAGAAAGCCAGCTCATGTACCGGGGACAGATCCTAATCACACTGCCAGGGGCTCCTCAAACAGACCCAGCTACACAACTGTCTCCCATATGCAGAGCCAGGTTCCATGCAGGTTCCACAGCTGTCTGTCTAAAGTTCATGAGTTCCTATGAGCTTGGTTCAGTTGTCTCTGTAGATTTCCCCATAGTAGTCTTGAGCCCCTCCACTCCCACCCTCACCCCCTGCTCATATAATCCCTCTTCCCTCTCTTTGACTGGACTCCCAGGGCTCAGCCTGGTGCTTGGTTGTGTATCTCTGCATCTGCTTCCATCAGTTACTGGATGAAGGCTCCATGATGGCAGGGTATTCCCCGATCTGGTAACCGGGGTAGGCCAGTTCAGGCAACCTCACGACTATTGCTAGCAGTCTAATCTGGGGTTGTCCTTGTGGATTCCTGAGAATTTCCCTACCGCCAGATTTCTCCCTTACCCCTTCATGTCTCCCTCTATCAAGATATCTCTTCCATTGCTCTGCACTCTGTCCATTCCCCAGCTCGACCATCCCATTCCCTCATGGTTCTTGAGAGCGATTTTCCCAGCAGACACATTTCTTTTCTAGTTGACAATTTGACAATGTTTCCTTTCAGATTTCTGGATGTATTTTATTGTGTTCTGACTTCATTTCATTTTCTAAAAGGAAGTCCTCTGACCATCTAATTATCATACTACTTTAGGTGGTTCATTTTTTTCTCTAGTTGCTTTTGATCTTGTTTTTATTAACATTTCATGTTTTCACTATATCTATCAGGCTATGAGTTGTTCGTTGATTTTCCTCCAGAATTCCTTATGTTTCTCAAATCTGCAAATCCATGTTTTCTAAATGATGAAAATTTCTCAGCCTGTTTTGGTGAACTGTGAGTTTCACAAAGCATGTGAGGTTCTATACATGTCATTTAGTCCAAGTCTGTTGAAAATGCCCAACAGATATGCCCACAGGTCAGTCTGATGGAGGAAATTCCTCAACTGCTAGATTTCCTCTTCCTAGATGACTCTGTGTTATGTCAAGTTGACAATAAAACCTACTAGCTGTATTATGTCATTTTCTATCCAATTGTTTTTTTAACCTTTGCGTGTATTTATATTTACAGTCCATTTCTTGTAGAAAGGATATATCTGGGACCCCGTTGGTTGAGATGACATATGTAGTAAAGGAATGACATAATCTCTTTACTTTGATGGCTAAGAATTGAAACAAGGAGAAAATGAGTTAGTCAGGATGAGAGCTAGTGACTACATGTGTGAAGTGGAGTCTCTGGTACGGGACACTCAACTTGGTGGCTATTCCACTGGAGACTGACACTGTGTCAATATTTACACCCATCCGAGGGGGGTTACCACATATCCTGACATTGGTTTGGATTTCTGAAGAAGTGTTTCAAATCAAGGTCAGTAGTAGTGGGGAGCCATTGTACTGAGTTAATTGAAAGCCATTGACTTTCTAGCTTTCGTGACTTGTTCACATCGTGATCCATAGTCTTTTGCACCAAGCATCTCCTCTTTTTAGTTTCAAAGATTCTAGACAACTCCCAATCCTCTGTAGTACAAATCCAGGCAGGTCAAACTGCTGGTGATCTTTTATAAGGAGGAGGAGTCTATCCATGTGCACACTTGGCCTCTGACCTCTTTTTGATATTGTTCCTTCCTGAATGCAAACCCTATTAGCCCCTTCCTCTGTATGGGGATCTCCCTTGAATCTTCCTTTGATTTTTTTTCCTATTTATTGTTTTCTGAGACAGTATCTCATTATGTAGACCAAGCTGGCCTTGAACTCAGAGATCTGCCTGTCTTTTCTTCCTGAGGGCTCCAATTAAGGGCATGCACCTCCATGTCTGGCATCCATTAAAAAAACACTTTTAGAAATCTTATTTGAATATGAGGAGTTTGCTCTTTATTTTTCTGTCAAAGTATGATGGTGATGGAAATGAAGAGTGTTGCAAATGAAGTTGCAAACTACTCAACAACTAGGAGAGCCCACTTTCATGTTACTTAATTCTGTCTTTGTCATTGCTGAGATACAAATGAATGTCATTGTGATGAGTACTGCATGGTTTCATCTAACACATGGTAAAGGTGTAGAAAGAACTCAGTCACAGGATGAGTGACATCTATTTCTACTTTTCCTTGTCTACTAACCAACCATTTGAACTTGGATAAGTAAGTTCTCTGGGGCTTGGTAGTATTCGTAGCTGTTAAACAAGAGGCATGGCGTTTCCATCCTCTGACTGCTGATCCCTAAACTCTGGTTTAATACTGTTTCAACATTATTTTAAAAAATGCATTGCTTGGTATAATATCTATGTTAAATATATGCAAAACTAAAAAAATTGCTCCAACCTAAATTATTAATTTCTTAGGATCTCCTGTGCTAAGATTTTTGCTTTCTTTTCGTTTATCAGGATCCTAACCATGCTTTTATGATTTTATGCTATTGCTCAAACTACTTTTCCTACAGGGGGAGAAATTCTTGGTGCCACAGACATCTCGATATGCACACTCTTCAGGAACCATGCTAACTGTACGTTTTCTGTCATGTGTGATGGGATTTTCACAATCACATGGACAGTGCTATTCCTCTGTGCCACTTCAGGGTGGGAGGTGGGGAGCAATGCCATGGATGAAGTTCACCAGTGAAACCACTGCCCATATGAGATGGGATCTGCTAAGGTGAAATAAACCACCTTAAGTGATGTCTGCCTTTGTGAATGGCATGGTCATGAGTAAAGATGGGCTTTGGGGTATGCTTTGGTTTGAGACTTGACTGCCAGGAATTAGCTTTAGATCTAAGGAACAGAGAACTGGTTATCCTTGCTGAACTTCACTTCTTCAAATAGAGTAAGGGCTGGGAAAGTCTCACTGTGTGTTGTTTCTATATAAATAAGTTAATTTCTTTTACATCTTTAAAAACTTATCCATGGCTGTGGCTATCAATCATGATTATATTAAAATACTTTTTTGAGGATGGAGAGAGATGGCTCAGATGCTAGGAGCACCGGCTGTTCTCCCAGAAGACCTGGTTTCCATTCTCAGCGCTCACATGGCGGCTCACAACTACTGTAACTCCAGTTTAGGTAATCTGACATCTTCTCCTAGGCTCCAAGGGCTCTGAACCTACATGATGCACACATGTTCATGCAGACAAAACACCCAAGCACAGAAGAAGGTTTTAAGATACTTTCTTTTTTATAGTACTTACTGCTTCATGTTATCTTAACCCATCTCCTAAAATAGAATTACAAGAGATAAGTATAGCAAGTGAAGGGACTCTAGAGGCTCAGATTCATTACAATTATAGTGAATATTGCTCACCATCACAGGAGCAAGGAAGAGCTTGGCATGTTTTTCTTCCTGGATTTCTGAACTGATTGCTCTCTTCTCTCTACTTTTTTGCCTTTTTCTCTTGGAGGTTCTGACTTAGAAACTATTAATGTTTTCTCCTGTGTGACACACATTTGACTCTTGACTTCCAAGACACAATATGATCCTGTTTTTCCCCCTCACCTTACTGATCTTATTTTTCTGATATTTATTCTTCTGCATTTGTTGCCTCTGCTAGACTTAAGGATGCTTGTGTGTCTTATGTCCTATGGAGTTGGGTGGGTCTTGCTCCTCTTATTCCCTGAATGCACATTTTCCCCTAGCATGTTTTACCTAGTGCTTTGACAATTACCTCTCAATTTGCTTTCTGCCCCACTAGTCTGGACCTGAACCACCATCCCCAACCTACTCATTGATAGATGTGCCTGAAAGTCTAGCAGGCTCTTCAAATTCTGCATTGCCCAGTCTTCCATCAATCGCATTTCTCTTGTGAGGTCAGAATATCTGATGTATGCACCATATGCATCAGAAACATTGTTGTTCCTGTCTCTCCTTTACTAGCCACACAGATCTAATTAGGAATGCCCATCTGAGGCACAGATGACATCTGAATCCCTTTCTCCTGTCTCATCTTTGATTACCTGTGGAAGGCAACACTACCATAATCTGTTAGATGGACTTTTACTCTAGCCTGTTATCTTCTTCATACATTTGCTTATTTTTAATTATAGTTTAAAATACTTCATTGTGTGTTATTAATGCTGTGTGCACATGAGTGAATGTTTGTGTAGCTAGGCACATGCGTACCATGATACACTTGCGGATGTCAGAAGATATCTCAGGTGAGTTGGCTTTCTTCTTCCACTATGTTGGTTCTGGGGGTTGAACAGAGTTCATCAGATTTGACAGCAAGCACCTTTACCCACTGAGACATGTTATAAGCCTCCATGTATTCTTTTGTTTCTATACTTAGCTATTTATTATCCCCATTTTTTTTTGACTAGCAAGATAGAACTAAGGGACAACTGCCTATAACTCTAGTTACCTGGGAGATCTACTCAAGTCCCCTGTAAGAGCAGTACATGCACTTAACCTTTGAACCATCTATCCAGTCCTAGAGGGATAGTTTTAAGAAAGAAACCCTGAAACAAACAAACAAAAAAGAAAGAAAACCCCATCCTATCACTTCCATGCTTAAAACTTCATAATTATTGACAATAATAACTGTTACTTATTTTAGTCTACCAGGGACTTCCTGGTAAGGTTTCTGCCAGCTTCTAAGTCTGTAGTGAATGATTCTTTCCTGTACACATTATAATACTGTGGACGCTGCATATTTTCATTATTTCACATCTTTCCTTCTATCTTTAAAATCAGCTCTGCTTTATACAACATCAAGGCACTTCTACTCAGTATAGTTTTTCTCTTGAGTTCTTTTAGTTACCTTTACTGTGGCTTTGATGAATAATTCAGAGAAACAATATAATGGAGGGAAGGTTCATTTTTCGGTCATAGTTTCACAAATTTCAGTCCAAGATTGCTGGATTCACGACTCTGGGTCAAAGGAAAAGCAGAATATTATGACTACTGGAAAAATGTGGCAGTTTGCTCACATCATGACCACAAGGGGCAGACATGAGCATGCCTAGCTGGTGGGCTGCTTCTGATGCTATTGATCTATCCAGGTCCCCATCCTAGACTGTGCTGCCATGCCTGTGGCTGGTTTTGTTGCTTCATATTCATTACACATGCCAGTTATCTTGGTCACCTTCATCCTTTAGCCTCCAAAATGTGCTCTAATTTTCTTCTCAATCAATGCAAGTTGACAGTCCAGTGTCACCATCACAATTGACCCTTTTGTGGACAGACCTGTGCTAAATGATCTGATCTAAGATCATCCCAGAAAACTTTAAAAAGGATAAATAACTGGCTTATTTACAAATGTTATCTGAAGGGGAAACATTAGATATTGAGTGTAAATGATAGTATTCTTGGCTTATCTTTATGGATTTTACTTGGAAATGTGTACAAGAAAAGATACAGCTATCTCAAAGGTCAAAAAAATTCTAAAGTCAAGACAAGCAGAAACAATGAGCAGCAAAGAAATGGAAATTTAAAGTACTTCTGGAAACCTATACTCCCAAGCATGATGGAGTAGGTGCACCATATTTCCCCTCCCACTTTAAACAAAATGGAAACATACACAAACTCTAATATAATGATTTTTTTTTTTTGCAATCACTTGAAAACAGAAAGTCCAGAAATTCCAACCCTGAGAAAAGGGTCAGCACTGAAGGGAGTTCTCCTGATCTAATTGATGGTAACATAGGTACTCCCAGAGGTACTCTTTCCTGATTGTATAAGAATTATAAATTATCTTATACTGTGCCTTCAACCTCCGCCCTAAGGTACCTCCATTTTGAGTGCTGCTTTTGAAGACCCATAACTAGTTATCTTTCTGAGTGCAAACTGTCTTCTTCTTTCATTTCTATTCATGTTTTACTCGCCATTCAATGTCCCATTTTCCCTTTGAGGTGGTAAATATGCATCGTGTATCAACAGAGAAAGAAGGATACTATAACTTAGACATAGAAACCCCCTCTTCCCTTTCACCTGAAATTTTAAATTGATGAGGAAGAAAATATTCCAGTTACTTACTGTTGAATAAAAAACTGCTAATATCTAGCTGTATAAAGTAACCATTTAATTTCGCTCACAATGTATGCACGTCCTCAGATCCAAGAGAGTGCAGAAGGGAAGGCTGCTCTCTGCTCTTCAGTGTTGGAAGCCCTGAAGACTTAATGGCTTAGAGCTGGAATCATGTAAGATATTTGTCATTCACACATAAGAGCTTGGATGAGTCCCCAGCTGAGCTCAGCTGGGTTATTAAATTTAGTGCAAACCTGTGGCTTTCCCAGACTTGAGTTTCCTTGCAATACAGTTAGTTATACATGGGTAGCTGGACTTTATACCTGGTAACTTCAGACTTTAAGAGAAAGTTTCAGTAATAAACATAGAAACCACAAGACCCAGCTTTGGAAGACACATAGTGCCATTTCAGCCCCTGTAGTAGGACAGGCCAATAGGGTTGAGGAAATTGGCTCAAACAAGTTGCCAAGGCATGCACATAATATACTTCCCAATGAGCCAACCTGGAGTCTGTCTGAAGGCCTAGCAATAGGCACGGTGAGAGTTCCCAGCCAATGAGGGATGACCACACAATGCCACAAGACTTCAACACAAACTGGGTGCTGGGAGGAGGGTATATAAGGCCTTCCCTATTATTAAATAAATGAGTTTGCTGTTTGCCTTCAACTGACTCCCAGTGTCTGTGCTGTTGATGCTGTGCCTTCTCACTCCCTCCCCCGAGGGAGCCATTAGGATCCAGCAAAAAGCCTCTCTCTATTAGTTGGTGTCATCATGCATGTACCCAGATTCAAGAGTAGGATCTCGTAGTGGGAGGAGAATCAAGGTTTCAAAATCATATTTTAAACCTGCTGTGATTGGAGAAGTCATATACACTCTGAAATCTTACTCCAGAGTCACTATACCTTTTAATAAATAGTATCTTTTCATAGGTGTAAACAATGCACCTTGATCATAGGCACCCTATACTCTATCCTTCCAATTTTTCTTGGATCTTCCAACTCATCCTTCACATTCCCTCTGAGAGCACCCAATACCACACCCTTCATTTCCTCTTCTTTCTTGTTAATAACCTACAGAGTCCACTTAGTGAGACCTGTTAGAAAGCTGACTGACCTTGTTGCTTTGATCTTGTGCAGGTGACTATAGGTGCAGTGAGATCATGACTGCGGTGGCCATGTTGTGTCCTGAAGACAGCATTTCATGGCACTCCACCACATCTTCTAGCTTTTATATCCCTTCTTCCATGAGGTTCCATGAGCCTTAGAGGAAGTGGGCCAATGTATATATCCCATTTAGGGATGAACACTGAATAGAATGGCCATATGTAACACGTTCTTGGTCTTAGTCTTTGATGTCTTGCTATGAGGTAGAGCACAGTTTACCTTTTAATTCTGGTTCATAGAGTAGCAGTAGTTTATGAACATGGCTTTTCAGTTTCACAGATAACACAATTTTCTCACTGTGTGTTACAAAAAATGTGAATATAACACATTTTATAAAATACAAGTATTAAGTAATAGATGGACCATTTGATTAGATGATCAGTAGAGAATGGTTCCTCTCAACCCTAGTCTGTGACTTCAGACTAGGGCAGAGTTGGAGTCGATTGCATTGGTTCATGTAAGCTGGTGTCTGTGCTGTACGTGGTCCAACCATGGCACTTCCACCTGGGTTGTTGCCCTCCAAGAACATGAGTGGCAAACACTCATATGTTACTGACAGTCTACTATAGTAAATTCATTATTGAGCAGTCACTACCAAATTCTGTTGACATGTGTGCATTTTGTCAAGGCTACTCTGATGTCCAGCCCTTTCAGGAAAGCAATTCCAGGAGGAAATTGCCTGGGATAGCAGCAGTGGACTAAGCTGGGTGACAGTCATGTCATAGCAATCAATATAGGAACAAAAAAACCTCAAATATTAATGAAAGATGGATTTGTTCGTGCACAGGACCAGTGTTTCTTTGTAAATGCTATTTTACTTCCACTGTCTGCTTTCCAGTCAAGGCTGAGTAGAAGCTCAATGACACTAAACTCAAGGTGACATTTCTCATTTCAATTATTTCCTAAAGTGCCATCCTCCTCCTTTCTCTCTCACCACTTGTCAAGAACTGCAGATGACATAATGAAATACTCCATCAGCTGTGGAGTCCAGAGTCTGGTGAAGCAGCAGAGAATCATGTCCCGCTGTCTAAATGCAGAATAGTTACTAACTGATAAGATGGGATGAGGCTGTGAGGAAGATCTTGGGCTCAGATTAAAATATTGAGATCATGTTAACTTAAAGAAAAGTTTTACTTTCAGTTTAGTCAAGTTACTTGTTAATTAGATTTAAATTGGAAACTCCAGTGATCAACTCATAGGAATGACTGTACTACCAGGTACCATTTTTTAAATACTTATGCTGAAAATTATGAGACTATCATTTTCTGAGAAGTTAGTGGTCATTTTTTATCCTTTATGTTTACGGATTCTGCAAATATTTTGCTTTGAATGATTATTTAGAATATTATGGCAATGGTCAGAAAAGTTCATGGTACTGAAAGAGGAAGCAGTAAGTATTTGGTGTTATACTGGCAATGACTTTTTGAGTCGTTTCTGAATTAGTTGTTTGGATCTGGTTGAGCAATTCCTAAGTCACTTTTGAATGTCAGTCTCTGAATCCATTGAAAGGAGTATGTAGGTGTCACTTGTCTTTAAAAACATGGAACATTTAACTCTTACTGTCATTGGGAATGTATTAGTTACTTCTCTGATGTACTGATGAAATAACTGGAAAAAAGGGCAGCTTAAAGGAGAAAGGATTTATTTTGACTTATTGTTCCAGATATATAGAGTTCATCATGGTGAAGAAGGCTTGGAAAAAGTCAAGGGAAGCATGGTGGCAGGAACAGGTAGCTGGCTGATCACATTTTTATCCACACACAGGAAATAAAGAGAGAGACTAGGAAGCAGGGTGCAACTATAAAATCTTAAAGCCTGCCTTCAGTGACATATTTCTTTTAGCAATGCTGTCCCTCTTAAAGGTTCCATAACTTCTCCAAACAGCACTACCAATTTCAGACCAGATTTTCAAACACATGAGCTTATGTAGAACACATTTCTCACACCAGTCTATACATGGCCAATTCATGAAAGACTCCCAACATTATTACCTTTGTCTTGGTTTCAAATGGATGATAATTACTCATTTGGGGATGTAGTGTACCAAAGAGAACACTACTTTTAAGCCTCTAAAAATGTGAATGCATTGTTCAATGAAGAAAATATTACTTAACTTAGTGTTTTATTAACTTCAGTTTAAACTCATGATAATTTTGCTAAGAGTGAGAGGGACTGAGACCTGCAGAAAGACAGCACGATCCAGTGGAATGTTTCTTGAGGTGACTGGGTTTTCACTCATGACCTGGAATGAAAGACCTGAGGTTGAGACAATGATAATCAAGTTTTTTTTTCCTCCTGTCCTTTGTTCATGTCTCTTGGTGGTCAAGAGAATACTAGCTCCTCAAAGATGCTCACATTGTAGTCGCTGTATCTGTAAATATGTACTCTGCATGGCAAATAGACTCTTGAAGGTGATTAAAGGTCTTGAAATAAAGAAAATATCCTGGGTTATCTCGCTGTGCCCAGCAGATGCACAGGGATCCTTAGAAGAGAAAGAAATGAATGTTGCAATTTAAGAAAGAAATGGGGAATAGAATTTATGCTTTTATCCCAGGAGCCAAGAAATGCAAGGTAATGTAAAAGGAGTCCTACCATAGCCCAGCCTCACTAATGCAGTGTTCAGGCCTGTTGGAGACTTCAGTCCTACAGAATTGTAAGTTAACAAGCCCATGGAGTTTTAAGTTACAAAGTTTGTAACAAATATGACCTCTGTCTCTTCCTTGACCACTTCATTCACATCTGTGTTCCTCTTTGTCTCCCAACTGACCCCAGTCACTCATGTCTTTTCTTTACCAGCATGCCTTAACAAAACAAAAGAAAACGAAAGAGGGCTCATGCCACTGTGGCTATATGAGTGGGAAATGCTGAACAGTAGAGTACTATCTTAAAAGTGGCTGGGTTTTCTGAAATATGCAGGGGTCAGAGGTAATAGGAGCTGTGCTTGCTTTTGGGGTCAGTGTTTGAGGGCTTGTTAAGGGATGATACATAGCTGGAGATGTCAACATGATAATAAAAAGCTACACATAAAAACAGTGTCAGTGAGACCATGGAGAAGGATGGATGGAGTTGGGGTAATGACAGGCCAGCATTAGCCAAGGAAATGTAGGCGAAGGCATTCAGGCTTCTTTGCATGTGTCGTATGTGGTCTTGTTAAACTACCATCATTCTTGTAACCTCAGTGAAAAAAGAATCAATAGCTCTCCTACGAGGAATTTCAAGTTCTCCCTACATTGAACTTAAGCTATTAAAATTCCCATTCTTAAGAAATGGGGATGTTCTGATTAATCTGTTTGGCTCTAAGCACTACTATACATTGGACAACGATTCTACTAGGGTTAAGGTCTCAGCAGTGGAGGGACTGACTTGGCTGACTTGACCTTGAACTTGGGTTGCAAGGCAATGCTTACCAGCTAATCTTCTAAGCATGCTGCATGGTGTAGGCCTCAATACATAGTCTGGTGGCTTTGGTTTCCAGCCTCTTTCCACCTTGAGTCTTTTTCTTCCCATTGGTATTTGCAGCCTGCTCTAGGATATGCTTCTGATAGTTTATCTTCTACAGAAAGTTCTTCTCCCAGTTTGGGTACCTGGTTACAGGACTGAAGCCTTCCCTCTCTGAACTTTGTTCTATCCCTTCTTGCTAGAAAGAGATATCACAGACAATTCAAGGCATTAAATGCTTTTCTTTGTATTTCCACTTCATTTCAAATCGCAGGTACCTCTTGAGTTACATGAATATTTGCCTTCTGGCTGTGTTATTGATTGCTATGTGCAAGGTTTTGAGTTGCCATAATAGACAGCAAGGTGTGGCATACAGCAATGGGGGAATAACTGAGATTATAGCAGCAAGCATCACGTCACCCATAATGTAACTTTGCATTAGGTGGTCATTTTGTTTATTTACCTTCTCAGTATGATCTTGAAATTGTCCCATTTCATACTTAAAATGCCTATCTCGCGTTCCACTTCTTCCTGTCCCTTTTCAGTTTATACTCTCTGCCTTATGAAAATGTCTCTGATGCTTTCCCAGTAATTAAATTCTGTAACTTTCCATTCTTCAGTCCTCATTTTTAAATCTCCTTATATGGACATCATAGGCATCCCTTTCTTCCTTTATTTATTTATTTTACATCCTGACCGTATCCTTCCCTCATTCCCCTCCTCTAACTTCCTTCCTTTTCTTCCCCCTAAGCCTCCAATCCACCCCTCCTCTGTAGTCACTCAGAAATGGGCAGGCCTCCCTTGGGCATCAGCAAAGCATGGCATATCAAACTGCCACAAGACCAAGCACCTTCCCCCATATTAAGTTTGAGCATAGCAATCCAACATAAGGAATAGGTTCCCAAGAGCCAGCCAAAGCACCAGGGACAGCCCATGCTGCCATTACCAGGAGTACCACAAATAGACCAAGCTACACAACTGTCTCATATATGCAGAGAGCATCCCTTCCTTCTTTTTTTTTTGGTTTTTCGAGACAGGGTTTCTCTGTGTAGCTTTGCACCTTTCCTGGAACTCACTTGGTAGCCCAGGCTGGCCTCGAACTCACAGAGATCCGCCTGGCTCTGCCTCCCGAGTGCTGGGATTAAAGGCGTGCGCCACCACCGCCCGGCCATCCCTTCCTTCTTAAACTATGATCTGTCCATACTTTTATTATGTTTTCCTTGTTGTTATTATTTGTTACTATTTGTCAACCTTCATGGTTTTCTTCCTCTTTGCCTCTGCTTTCACATCTAAATCCTATAATCCCATTAGGATAACATATTCAACTGTGCTTTCTGGTTGTATACTTTACTATAACCATCTCATGATAAGACATTTCTCTCTATATGCCACTCTGGTCCCTTTTACTTCCACATTATGACTATGTAGTGGACCTTTGAGGTGTATAGGCACCTTTGAGAAGTTCTGTGGGGGTTTCATGTCTTCTCTGCCTAGTGCCCCCTGTCAGTACGTGAAGCCAACTAAGCAGACTGGAACAGGGCTGTGCTTTTCCATTTGTATGACATGAGGCTTAAATTCTAAGATGCTGAGAATGTGGCTGAGAAGCTCCACAAACTGAGGTTTTCTACAGTAATCCACTCAAGATTGATTCATGGTGATGCTACTAGAAATAATTGTTGTGCTGTCTGATGTGAATCAGGGCACCATTCAGGGCAGGTGCACGGAACTCATTGCAGTGGGGAGGTAGTCAGTCACATTAGCCCAGCCTTTGTGGGCTATGTTCTCTATTTTCCACTGTTTCACTTTCTACACTGTTTTCAGGCTGAGTAGACATGACATATTTTTAATCCTGAAATGACATTCACCTCCTTTTCCTGTATATTCCCTTACAAATGAAGGAAACCAAGTTTCCAGAAATGGGACAAATGATAACCTAAAGTTTGTGTTCATGTCTTCATGAGGCATAAGTGACTTAGTCAAATAATGGGCTTCTAGTCATGTAGGGCTTTAATTCCCTTCCAGACAAACCAATATTTTACCTCCCAGGAGGCCCTCTAACTTTACCCTGTTTCTGTATGTGAAATCATTGACTGTCCAATGCATCACTCCAGCTCTGATGTAAGGATCTGTCTTTGTACTTTGAAATTCTGATAGAATGGCTGAGTGGCCGTGACTGTGGGAATGGAGAGGGAGGGGAAAGCACAGATAATAAAGTAAATGATGAGCTTAATGAGACTTGAGACTTCATTATGAAAAGTGGATGAAGGAGAGGGTGGAGCTGGTCTGCAATAATAGTTAACAGTCATTGAACCCTTATTTACATGCTTGGCACTGCTCCAAATTCCACCTGCATTATCTTCCATTAAGGAACTGAAAATAGATGACAGCTGAAGTCCTAACCAAAACTGGCTGGTGGTAGGTAGGTCAGTACTACTTACTCAAGGGACTGCCACAGACTGGGAAGATCCACAAGCTGAGCAGCGAGGGATCTGTGACAAGGTGAATATAGTAACCAAAGCATTTGGAACCCCTTGTGACACACAGAAAAAGAGGTTTGATTGAATATAATATGAAGTTTTGAGTTCTCTGTTTTATGGATTTGCTTTTGCATTTCATGTATTACACAAGTCATCCTTACAGCACTTTACATATGTATCTGTTTCACTTGTATGTATATTTTTGGCAGGAGATATGGGTCCCTAGATTAGAGAATCAGCCATTTATTAGCCATAGAGCACAAGTGCATCAGTTCCCTGAGGTCCCATCAGCATAAAGACCAGGACAAATCATCAAATGGTTTCATTTGGAGTTCACATGGTATGGCTAGGAAGAATGGCTCATCCTCTCTTTAGAAGAGAGAGAAATGAGTTTTTCTTGGAGCACAAACTTATATTTGCAAGGGAGGCAAGAAGAAGGAGGCTAATGACTTCCTTAGACTTTGGAGAAAGCCAACAATTTCTAGACAGAGAAATCTTTAAATCTCTCCAAAACAGTATACAAAGAGCACCAGCTTCCAAGGCATATTTGCTACATACTCATTCCTTTTTTAATTAATTAATTTATTTTACATTACAGTCTGTTTTCCCTTCCTCCTCTCCTCCCAGCCCATCTATTCCACCCCACTCTCCCTGCCCCCCCATACACTCCTTCTCTTCTGTTTAGGAAATGGCAGATCTCCCATGAGTATCAACAAAACATGGCATATCAAGTTGAGGTAAGACTAAGCACCTTCCTATGTACTGAGACTGGGAAATGTAACCCAGTATGAGGAGTAGGGTCCCAAAAGCCAGGAAAAAGAGTTGGAGATAGACAGCCACTGTTCCCACTGTTAGGCATCCCACAAGAGGATGAAGCTACAACTGTGACATATAAGCAGAGTGCCTAGGTCAGTCCCATGCAGGCTCCCTAATCATCAGTTCAGTCTCTGTTAGCTCCTATGAGTCCAGGTTAGTTGATTCTGTGAGTTTTCTTGTGGTGTTCTTGACCCCTCTGGCTGCTACAATCCTTTCTCACTATCTTCTGCAAGATTCCTCGAACTCCACCCAATGTTTGGCTGTGGGTCTGCATCTGTTTCTATCAATTGCTGGATGAAGCCTCTCTGATGACAATTGGGCTAGTCACCAATCCTTGCACATCCTATAGCAAGGACAGACTGTAGGTTGAAGGTTATGTGGTTGGGTTGGTTTTCTACTCCCTCCTCTTGAAGTCTTGCCTGGTCACAGGAGATGTTCAGGCTACATACCCGTTATTGTTAAGAGTTTTAGCTGAAGCTATCCTTGTAGATTCCTGAGAGATTCCCTTGTGACAGGTTTCTATCTGACCCAAAATGCCCTCCTCCTTTTCCAGTAGACTCAGTATTCATTCTTTACTGGAGTCAGCTAGTTCTCAGGGAGTACCAACCCAAAACATTAAGGTGAGAATATCCACAGAGAATCATATTTCAATAGCACAAGTGCAAGGAAGAGATTCACCTGCTTGACTGCAGGTTTTACAAAAACTCTTCTTTTTTATTACCTTCAACCCCAGTACCATTCTGGGTACTGTCTAAGATCCTCCCAGGGCCTGGAAGAGGTGTAACAAGAGAACACCACTCTCTGGAACATTGTGTGACTGGCACAGCCTTCTGTGAGAAGATACAGAGTAAGAAGAGATTGAGGACATTGAGAGGATCTTTTCTTAGAAACTCTAAGAGTTTGTAAGGATTTGTGCTAGGGACTGAAACCTACTGGGGTTTTCCTGTTAAAGAGGTGTGGGCCTTGGTCTGCTGGCAGTGGTCCAGAGAGTGCCTGGACTGGTCTACTCTGGTGACCGGTCTAGCAAATAACCTAGCTGTCATCATAGAGCCTTTGTCCAGTGACAGATGGAGGCAGATGCAGAGATCCATGGCCAGGCACCAGGCTGAGCTCCAGGAATCCAATTGATGAGAGAGAGGAGGGATTCTGCAGGTGAGGGACGTCAAGATCATGATGGGAGGATGTGCAGAGATGACCAGCCACACTAATGGAAGCCCATGAACTATGGTCTGGTGGCTGTGGAGCCCCCATGGACTGAACTAGGCCCTCTGGATATGGAAGACGGTTGTTTGGCTCGAACTGTTTGGGGGGCACCCAGGCAGGGGGATCAGGATCTGTCCCTGGTCTATGGGTAGGCTTCTGGAATCCGGTGTCTGTGGTGTGACGCCTTGCACAGCCTTGGTGCAGTGGGAAGGGGCTTGGACCTGCCTAGGCTCAGTGTGCCTGGCTCTGCTGACTCCCCATGGGAGACCTTGATTTGGGGGATGTGGGGATGCGGGGTGGCTTGGGAAGAGGGCTGGGGGTGGGAGGAGGGAGGAGGGAGGAGGGAGGAGGGAGATCTGTGGATGGTATGTGGACTGAGTAGAAAAGTTCTTAATAAAGAAAAATGAAAAAAAAAGAGGTGTGGGGACTGAATTTTGATACTCCTTAATGGACTCACTCCTCCCCTACTAACTTGATTTGAATCCATGCTCCTAAATTGAATGCACTTTTCATTCCTTTAACTTAATTTAATTAAAATCTCAGTATTAGCATCTCATAAGCCCAAAGGTAGCCCACAAAGAGTTGGTACATGTATCTCCTAATATGCTATTTATTTATTGATGGGAAGACCAGAGGAGTGAGTACCTTGGGCACACTGGGCATCGAGGGAGCAGGGCCTTGACAAATCATTCATGTTCCCTCCCAATCTTCACACTAGTTTCCTTCCTTGAGCTTAGGGGAGGAAACAAAGCAGGTCCTCAGAAAGCCAAATCTTCACAGAAAATGGATATTTGAGAGAGAGTTGCTGCAGGTTCGATTTGCTAGATAATTTATTTCCTACATACGGCTTTCCCTATGGCACAATGAAATACATTTCATTTCAAGTTGCCTCCTAGCTCCAATCAGCATTAAGTTCATAACACATATTCAACAGATACAAACATTTCAAATGACTGGAGACTGAGTCCAGATCCATGAATGCTTCTGCTGATTTTGGCACCTATATATTATCTATCAGAAATGGCAGTAGAATTCTCTTATTTCCTCTCTCTAATAGGAATATAAAAACATTTACCAACATGCACACAGGTGGAGAGCCCTGGACCACTTCATGTTCTGTGGATTCACCA
The DNA here is from genome assembly GCA_902168425.1 of Peromyscus attwateri. Classification (NCBI taxonomy): domain Eukaryota; kingdom Metazoa; phylum Chordata; class Mammalia; order Rodentia; family Cricetidae; genus Peromyscus; species Peromyscus attwateri. The sequence continues at coordinate 30,149 of CABHPP010140206.1, forward strand.
TTGTTTTCTCAATGGATATTACTGTGATTGGATCAGCATACTCCTTTGTGGTCATGTTGCAGCATGTGCTGATTGGCCTGTAGAGCAAATCAGCTCAGCCTGTGAAGGTGACACTTTCTCCTTGGTGCAGCAAGAGGGGACCATCAGGCCAGTTTTACATAGGAAGAAGTCTACGTAGCTGTCTTTATAATAAAAAGCACTTTGAAATAGACCTCAGGCTTGCCAAAATTGGGTGAACTATCTGGAAGCCATACCTTTCATAGTACAGAAGGACAAAGAAAGGAACTAAAGGAAATTCCAAGTCAGCTTGGAACTTCACACTGCCTTAGGATGTTAGGCAAAGCAGGAACTGGAAGGTGAAACCTCCTATTCCAGGTCTATGAACATCCTACAATGCGGCTGCCATTCAAGTTGAGCTGCCTCTCAGACAGAGCATAGATGGACTGAGAATACCCATGCTATCTCTGTTTTAAGCCAGGCTAAGCACTGTTTTGTTGAATGGCATAATGTACCAGCTGGAAAAAAAAACATAAAAGAAAATTGAAGGATTAGTACAAAACCAAATGGCAGGGGCCGAGGAAATGGCTTAGTCCTGTGTGAGCATGAGGATCTGAGTTCAAATCCCAGAACCCCCCCAAAAAAATGCTTGCTGGGGTCTTCATTGGTCAGCTAGTCCAGCTAAAATGGTGAGATCCAGGTCAATGAGAAACTCTGTCTTGGAAAACTAAGGTGGGGCTTGCAGGGCAGCTCAGTGACTAAAGGCACTTGCTCTGGGTTGGAGCCCCTGAAACCTATGTAAAAGTAGGAAGAGAGTGTTGTCTCCACAAGCTTTCTCTGATTTTAGCACACATTTTAGACTAAAAAAAATAAGATAGAGAAGCATTTGAGAATCATATTCAGATATTAACCTCTGGCTTACCCATACCCTGACAATGGTAAGCACTGAACACAAATATAAGAGGTGAACGCCAGTGCTCACTGCAAAAAGTGGTCCATCTTTAGCTCAGTCAAAGCCAAATGTTCAACTAATAAAAATCACAACCTTATTACATATTTAATAAAAACTAGTGTCAGTTTGTGTGATTAATAAGGAGGTAAATGAGCTGGTAAAATTGATGGATTGCAAGAGCATTTGAGGGATGTAGAATTTACAGACATTGAAAACTGTTACCTTAAGCTTGATAAGTTAGATACCAAGCTGGTTAATGTTCCATGGGGCAATAAAACATTAGCACCTTAAAATCTGAGAATATATTTTCTACTGAATGTAAATCTACATGTTGACCTGTAATTTTCCAGTGACTGGATCCAGTCACACAGTAAATAGTTGCATCTCATACATGTCTGTGCTTCTAGAGAGCTCATGTGCTGCATTTGGGCCAACAGTGAACCACATAGGCCAGTGATCCCACAAAATGACGCTGGGCAGTGACATTGTTGCTGTCTCATTGTGCACATACAGTGGCTTAATTGCTTAACAACGTATTTCTTATAAGGTGTCCCCTTCATTAAGCCTTGAGTGGACCTTTGGATCAAAATCACAGCCGATGTTGTCGTCACTCCTTAGTGTTTTTGCCTCTGTGACATTTCAGAATCTGCCTCCTCAGGCTCTTCCCAGTCTGCCTTCTATTCATAGGGTCCAACATCTGCCTTCCCACGACTCTCAAACTCCTTCTCTCCCCTCTGTTGGTCTTACAGTACCCTTGCTTTGCAGTTCTCCCTGTCATGAGTCACCCTCATCATCACTGGAGTCCAGCTTGTCATAGCAGTGACAGTGGTGTTACACCCTGGAGCCAGGTCCAGAAAGCAAGAGCTGCATTTCATGGGAATAGAAAGAATGGAGAAGAGGGTGGTAGAGGGAAGCGTTAGATTGTGTGTGTGTGTGGGTGGGTGGGTCTTGACTGCATTATAATCAGAAGAGGAACATGGCCTTAAATCATATATATATAATTGGAATATATATATATATATATATATATATATATATATATAGAGAGAGAGAGAGAGAGAGAGAGAGAGAGAGAGAGAGTATCAATATCAATGTTAGAGCGTTAGAGCACAGGGCCTCGAGCACACTAGGCCAGTGCTCTAGGGAGGCATACAGTCTTTTTGATTCAAAGCAGTATGTTCCCTTTTTTCTGGGTCATCTGTACATGTCTTGAGTTATCCTTGTATATGGCACCATCTTGAAAACTGTCTTCCAGTGAGTAGCTTTGGCAGAAATATTGGTTTCCTTTTGTCATTTTAATTATTTCCCCATGAATCTATAATTATTATTAAGCATTTGGCCAATTTTGTAGACACAAACTTCAAAAGTCATACTGATTTTAAGGAAAAGTGTTTTAATTCTCTTTATTTTGGGGAACTTAGTACATATATACAATGAAATATAATCATATCTGCCCTTTATTTTTCCCTTCATCTTCCCCCATATATGCCACCAACTTGCTCCCCCTCCTAACTTCTGGCATCAATTTTTTTTCTTTTTAATAACTCATGAAATCCTGTTAGTATTGCTCATATATGAATGGGTGTGAAGTCATCCACAGGAGCATTGGAACTCTACCAATGGCTGCATCCTTACAAAAAGAGTGGTTCTTTTCCCCTCAGCATCTGTCAGCTGCTGGTGGTTCCTCAGTAAGGGGTGAGATTTGGACTGGTTTGATCTTGTGCAGGTCTCCTGAAGAGCTGTGGTTCTACTGATTCACAAAGGCTCTTTGGGTAGGAAATATGTCTTCTGTTCTTCTTCTAGCTCAGTGGGTCCTAGTCTGCTCGAGGTCACTACCCTGACCCCTCACTCCTCATATTAATTCAGAAAGCTCCATCCCTAGAGAACCACTGCCTTGAGTGATAAGGACAGCTTCCATAGCTTACTTTTAGGAAGTCCAAGAAGATGCTCCTGGACTGGGTGTTGTGTTATATTTCTTGCATGCAGCCTTTCCTTCTACACAAGATGCCAGACTCCTCATCAGGTCAGTTTCCTTTTTAAATGCTATAGGTGGGGAACAGTAAAGTGTGCTCTGATAAACTCATGGTCCCTGTAGTTGACATGCGTGCCCCACACACCCCAAGCAGTCACTACTGATGAACCCCTTTGAGTGCCTTTTAGGCTACTACCGTGAGGTGGCATTGTCATGCTGGGATTTACTTAGCTCAGGGAACTGTGGCTGGTCAGCTTAATGCATTTTGTTCTAGCCAAGCTGCAGTTGCCTTAAATTATCCTGCACATGACAAGCATTTCGTTGTCCAAACACAAAGCTTCCAAGTAGCAGCCGTTTAAATGGGGGACGTGGGGAAGGGGTCCCGCAAATGATTAAATAATGTGTTTTTCCACCATGCCAGTTTGAAAAGATTTTCAAAGTGAAAAAAAATTTCAAAATGTAAGATTTTGTAATGTTTAAAATGTAAACAGGTGTATGAGCCAGATGGTTTAAAATTTAAAAAAAAAAGTCATCAACCTTTGCTAATTCAGACAAAATCCAAATGCTACATAGGACAGAAGAAAATAAAAAAAAGGGAGAGAAAAGCAAAATTGACAGTCTGAAACTTTGCACAGCTGGTATCCTCGGAAGGAGATGGGTTGAGAGGTCAGTACTAATTCTGAGGTTCAGGAGCTCCATCAGATCCACTTGAAGTCTTGTTACTCTAAGATTAGTGATATGATGACTCAAATAATGACTCATAGCCCTCACTTAGTAAATATATTTGTTCATTACCTGAAATTACTGCATTGATTACTACAAAGGAGATTGTAAGCAGGTTGATAGGGAGAAAGATGTGCTTCTGAGGTCAGAACTTTGTGGACCAATTTAAATAGGAAGATGACGCTATTGTAGGTAAATTTGCACAGAAGAAACTGTCATAAAGATGAAGCCATACAAGAAGGGACCATCAGAGAGAACTATCTGCTATGCCACATCACAATACTATTGACTTTTATCTCAGTAGCCTTATTGAAGAAGATGTACCACCACTGGAGTATGTGCTGCTGGTTTTCTTTTTTTTTTCTTTTTTTATTATTAAGAAATTTTCTATTCATTTTACATACCAAGCAGAGATCTCCTTCTCCTCCCTTTTCCCACCCCCAGGCTTCCCCCACAACAACACACTCCATCTTCCCACTACCTCTAAGGCAAGGCCTCCCATGGGGAGTTGGCAGAGCCTAGTACATTCAGTTGAGGCTGCTGGTTTTCTTGATGCCTTCAAAAGACTGATAATCTGGACCACCCTTAAATAATGTAGTAGAATTCATCCTGCCAAACACCATCATAAAAAAGGTCAACTTCTGGGTGCTAGTTTTTCATGGGCATTGGAATCACTTATGGAGAATGGTTGCAATAGTCATAGTTTTAGTTTTGAATGAGTGAGTTTATTAATATATTACCAAGACAAAGTAAGATAATAAATATCAAGTGACACATACATATTATAGATAATCAAAACATCATCAAATCACATGTTCAGAACATTCAGTAGTAATTGACTGGGGATGCCACATTGAGGCAGTCAGCTGGCATTTATGATAGAGAGCTTTCTGGATAGAACAATGTCACCTTAGATGAGACTTTCAATTAAAAGAACAAACAACAAAGGAGAAATGTAACATAATCAAATCGAGTGCTTAGAAATATCAAGTAGAAACTAACTATGGAAGCTGAGCAAGTCCACTGCATTTCGCAAATGAGATCTCCCTTCATGAATGAAGGTCCCATAGCTCAGCTTCTACTGTCTCTTCCCACTGCAGGCATTTTATATCATGGGAAAGACAACAGTAACACCTATCAGAAATAATTTACTCATTAGCTCATTTTAATGATATGACGCTTCTACAATTGGGGTATTTTGCTGTTCTCAACCCTCCTTATCACAGAGTTAGGAAAGCTGCCCATACATAGACAAGGTGCTTTGGAAGATACTTTGAGAGAAGTGTCCTTGGATCTGTAATACAGGGAACAAACCCTACTTTCAGAGCCAGCTTCCCAGTGCACCTAAACTTTGCATGACCAGTTACCAATATGATGTTTATTGTACTGTTAAGAATGTTGTTCCCAGAGTCCCAAACTCAGATATTCTGAATTATAGGCCTGGAATGTCCTGAATCATCTTCATAAGCAAAGTATGCCAAGTAAGTCTCGCATAGATGACTGCTGGAACACACTTTCAAAAGCCATCCACCTTCCTCTCTGTGAAGGACGCGACACCACTGTATAATCTTGGTGAAGCTACTGAAACTCTGAAAAGCAGAACCATTCTTGAGACTGTCCAATTCTGTTCCACCCCAGTGCTGCCTTCAAGCTACACAGAACCCAGCTGAACTCATCCCCACTCTATCCCTTGGAAACAAGCATATCTTTCTCTACAATCAGAAGAATTTTCCAAGGCCAGAAATGAGACAAGCAAGTGAACTGTCACATAGGTTACTAGAGTATATTTGAAAATTCTATTAAATTTAACAGATTTAATGACTGCCTGAAGTTTCCCTGACCTCATAGAGGTGGCTTATCTAGCCACAAAAAGAGGTAAAAGAACTCCCAAGTTCATCCCCAGTACAGCAATCACTTCTTCAGCTTATGAAGAAAGGAATCAAGCCAACAAGGTTGTCATTCAAAGGAGCTGATACCAGACAGTGTTCTACAAGCCAGCCCCCTTTTTTTTAAACACTCCCTGGGGTAAGATAGAGCTCACAGGTACAAAGGCAAGCCAACTCCTCTTTCAAATGCCAAACCACAGATCCAGCCATCCACACTTCTGCTCCACTCATTTGGAAATTTCCTTCAGGTTGGACAATTTGCTAGAACCATTCCCAGCAGTTAGCGAAGAGCTACACCTATAAGTATAATTTTATTTGAAAGTATTTAATTCAGAAAAAACCCAAGCACCAGAAATATAAAAAAAGCACGATATGGGGAAAAGGACCGAGGTCTCCCACTCACTCTGACACCCTACTTTCTCAGTACAGTTATATGTTCTCCACCCAAGAACCTCTCTGAACCTTTGGGGTTGGAATGTTGATTAAAGTACTTTGATAGACAGTGTGACGTCATAAACCATGCCTGTATGATTGAATTCAATCTCCAGTCCCACTCCTGCCTCCAGAGACTTGATGAGTGTAGGGTTGGAAGCTCTGATCTCTGAATAAGTTTGTATTCTTTGGTGACTAGCTCACACCTCGGGCCCTATTTAGGCTTCTTGTAGTAGGCTATCTCATTTAAGTAGTATCTAAAAAGGTGCCATGGAAGTCATAAAGAACCCTTCTACTGCTCAGAAAGTCTTGAGAATTTTCTAAGCTGTGTGTCAGGTATGGGAGGATGAAACCCGAATACCTATGTTTTATTACACCACATCTTTCACTTGTGTCTTAAATAAATGTCGTTGTCATGGAGGGTTATTTGTCTTCTTGACTAATCTGCAGCTTCCTGCAAGGAGACATTTACTATCTGGGGCCAGACTGCCATATGTAGAAATATTAGGAGTGATTATGTGAGCAGTTTGCATTTCTTGTATATGAAAAGATGAGCACAGATTGGTTTATAGATTATTTTGCAACTGTCTGAAGGCTGTTAGGCTGTATAAAGAAGAATAGATTTATATTGCAAGGTACATCGCCATGTGAGGAATATCAGGTTGAATAAAAAATTACACCCAAATGATAGCTTGGAGTTTATGATACACTTTTGTAAGTGCAGAAAATAAACCATTAACATTTACTAAGCATCTTTGGGTCAGATTCTGTGCTCAATGTTTCTAAGCATACTGATGCATAGGCACTATTGCAATTCCCATTTTGTAAATAAAGAAACACAGACAAGTAAAAGGTTATAGAATGACTCTTCAAGGTCACAAATTAACACCATAACTTGAACTCTGATTTATCTGGGCCTGTTGCCCTGAAGTATCCACAAAACCCCTGCTCTACAGCCTGAAAGCAGAGGAGAAAAACTGAATAGCCAAAGTGGGACCAAGTCCTTGTGACCTTATCATTCTTATCGGGTCTTGAGCAATTGCTTTCCTGAACTTCTGATTTCCCCTTTCATCTTGTCAGACAGAGTACACATTGGGGTAATGTCTGACATTTCTACTTTGTAGTTCAGGATCCAATGCTTAGGTTGTTAGGCTGCTGCTCTGGTTTTGAAGGAGGTTGTAGTTTATAAATCTGCAAATGTGGAGTGTGAAGAATGAGCTCTCCATTTCCTAGTCATAATTCCTAATCCCAACACACTGAACACCAGCATATTTATTTTCTCTGCTTCTCTCTGAATATAGATGAAGATCATGTCACAGAGACACCCAGGTGATGGAAATGCAAATTCCCATTCACATAGTCTTGGGAAAAGGACTTCAACAGCCATAGGCTTAAAATTGCTTCTGGTTGTTTGTTTGTTTTTCTCTTGTGGTTGAAATTGAGAGTATTTGAGTGTTTGCTTTTCCCTCCTTCTCTCAAAGAGCATTGAACTTGTTCACAGAAATCTGAGATTTTGATTTTTGGCTGTCATTTGTCAAAAGATAAATGATCTTGGTCAAGGGGTTTAACCATTCTGAAATTCAATTTTATTGCATCCAATGATAAGTCCTGTCATCAAATTTCCAAGATGACAAAATCCAAAGACTTGCTAAATCTCTATGGCATAGAAGGGGCTGTATCCTTTTCAGAACCATCTTTACAACTTCTCCTTCCCAAGGCTGTCAGGGGCATCCATCATCTCCTAATCTGAGGAAAATTTGCCTGAAATACCTTTAATCCCCGTTTGAACTTGAAAGAGCCTATAACTTAGGTTGTATTTCCATACAGCAAAAGACTCACCAGAGTGGAGTGGTGGCTGCCCACTTCAGAAGGTACATCCTTGGATCCCGTGTCTCTTTTGCTTTCAGCATGCTTGATTCAGGGGCAGCTTTTGTCTAGCCCTGTTAGTCTTTGTATGCTCGTCATTTTCATAACTCTTCATGGCTCACAGGTTTTTGTTTCAACTTCCTTAGCTGTTTCAAGAACAGACCAGGTTTGCTAAATAGGCAGTTTCTGGACAAGTAAAGCATTTCTATTACTTTTTCAGAATTTTCCATGTGTAGGGAATCGATCTTCCTGATTATGATCATTAACTTTAAGATCAACCGAGTTTACTTTTTCAAATCTGGAATGAATTCCATCATAAAACTGATTTGCCATTTAAAAATTATTTGTTGTGGTGTAACTTTTAAAAAAGATCCTAGCCTTTTTTTCTATTCTCTCAAACTATCAAGAAAATCACAAGTAACAATAAAATGAGGGGAAAGTCCTTGTGTCGGCTGTTATTTGTTAATGGATTATCTGTGTCCTCTCCATGTTTAGGGACTCCAAGAAAACGTTTTGGTTGTTGGGAGGAAGACATCACTAAGAGGGAAACCTGACAGAGAAGGAGAATGCAATGGGAAGCACCAGTTTAATCACAGCATATTGTGGTAAATAACCTTTAGATACTTAACAATTATATGCAATAATTTTACATAATAGAGAATTGTGAGATAGTGTTACCAGGGAGCAGGTTCAATTCCTGCTAGAATTTCTGTAATTTGGGTAGTATGCTACATTTTGTAAAGGTTTCATTCAGAAGTTACTCACCTGGGTCCTCTGAAAGAGCAGCAATTGGTTTCAACCCTAGGTTGTCTTGCAAGCCCTTGCTTAACTGTTTTCTGACTTAGAGCAGTGGATCACAACCTGTGGGTTGAGACCCTTTGGGGGGGTCGAAAATCAGCTTTCTTGTATATAAAATACTTGCATTATGATTCACAATAGTAGCAAAATTACAGTTAAGAAGTAGCAATGAAATAATTTTATGCTTGGGGTCACCACAACATGAGGAACTGTATTAAAGGGTCACAACATTAGGAAGGTTGAGACTCACTGACTTAGAATAAGAATGTATAGTATTTGCCAAGCTCCTTTTATATGATAATAAAAAGACAAAGAAATAAAATCTTGAAATGTGATGTTGGTCAAAAAATGTAGCAATCTTAGGGACACCACAAAATCGGGGTTGGAGGAGGACCTTCAGATTGTGTATCAAATAGGACTTAGTTCAAACACTTGTTCTCATATTTGCTAAGGTCACAAAGATGATAAATTCTTAATGTGCTTTGAGTCTTTTTCCTCCCTTGAAAAAAGGTAAAATGATAGGACTTAAGGGAGACAAAGAATAAATAAAAATTTAAATCACTTAGGTTATTGTCTGGCAAACAAGAAATGCACTCTTAAGGTCAGTGATTTTTGGAGGGGGTCTCAGAACTAAGATCCAACTACTTCTATCCTTACAATTTTAAATATATCTTATAAATATTTTGGCTATTTTCTTTTCATCAAACAGCAAGTGTTATCTGTCAGTGTTGCCTTTTCTTCCCTGGGGTGCATCATCAAGATGGTGAACAGGTGTGTGTCACATCTGTCCTCCCTTCTAAACTGTTGATTATCATTTAGCAACCCTGTTTTTGAGGTGAGCCATTTTGTAGAAACTCATTGGCAACATGTAGTTTATCTTCATGTAGAAGATGGAGGTGTCAGCTAATCTGAGTTTACTAAGTTGTCATCATGTTGATGTGGGGATGGTGAAGGAGGAGAGGTAAGCTAGGTGTTTATGTGTTTGAGGTTGTCTGATGTCTGTGGGAGCCCCCTGGCATTTGTCAGACATCAAGTAGGTGGAAGAGCTGCTTGGCTCTGTCTTCCACTCGACATCTGCTTGGTTTGCCCATTCGTGGGCTGTTAGAGAAGATTGTATCCCTGGTAGATCAATATGATAGAGGTATGCAAGCTGTTAGCTGCCTAAATCTAGAGTGGGAAGCCCTTTAAGGGATGAAAACAGAGCAAGCTGTTGCCTTTGAGATTCACTCACAGCCCTTAAGAGTGTGAGATGCAGAGACAGGAGTCTCCATTCAGAGAGAAAACACCAAAGTCTTCAAAATCCACTCAAGTGCAAATCAGCACTTTGAACCTCAGCCTTTTAAGTTACTGCTTGGTAGCCAACATTCAACTTGGTTCTCAACTCACTTATAAAAGTAGTATTAAAGTAGCTGTGAGGAGACCCATCCTGTGTGGGTTTGGGTTCAGAAGGAGGCCATTTACTTAGATGATTTCAGCATTGGTAGAATTATTGAAGATACAGCTCTTATGTTGTATTTAAATTTTCTCACCTTTTTTTTTGTATTCTTTTAGATAGACTTTCAGTATGTACCCCAGGCTGTTCTCAAACTATCTGTGTGTTTCAGACTGGCATCAGACTTGTTATCTTCCTGCCTTAGTCTCTCAAGTGGTAAGATTACAGACATGTGCCACTGTGCTTTTTTGAAATTTTCTTTGTGCACCATTTTTATTTGCTTTGTTTATTATATATATTATCTAGATGGCTATTTTGCCTTTAAAAATCATGTAATAAGATATCCATTCAACACTATGCTGGTTTCTGATATAGTAGGTTCTAATTTTCTGTATTATTTTATGTTTAGTACTTATTTTCAGGAATGGAAAGATGGACAACATTGGAGAAATGGAACAGACACAGAAAGATTAAATAAGTTGCCTAAGATCACAAAGCTCTGCTGTACACCATAAAGATTTGTCATCTGGATTGTTTTAACAAAAAGCTGATTGGCTGGAAGAGATTATAGGCAGGACAACCAAACTAGGAGAATGATGGGAAGAAGAACGGCAGAGTCAGAGGAGACGCCAGGCAGCCGCCGAGGAACTGGGATGTGTAGAAAATAAAGTAACATGGCAGAAGGTAGATAAGAAATATGGGTTAATTTAAATGTAAGAGTTAAGTAGTAACAAACCTCAACTATTGGCTGAACATTTATAAGTAATCCTAAATCTCTGAGTTGGTTATTTGGGAACAGACGGTTGGGACAAGAAAATTCCGCCTACACAGCTCAGAATGGTAATTTCAGTATTCAAGCTCAGTTACCTTCAGACTCACATTTTGAGCCCATAAATCCTAAAACTTTATTTTCTTTTATAGCACATGTTAGCATGTAGCATAGCTTCTAGCCCATAGTAGGTGTGGTGTTCTGGATGAGAAATGAGAAATGTCCCCTATACACTCACAAATATTTGGTCTACATAGAAGTACAGCCTTGGTGGAGGAAGGTAGGCTTTTGTTCTCTCTCTCTCTCTCTCTCTCTCTCTCTCTCTCTCTC